>WUAM01000431.1:125914611-125929934 GCA_024336885.1 Actenoides hombroni | reverse complement strand
TCCAGATCTCGCTGGATGGCAGCACAGCCTTCCAGTGTATCAGCCACTCCTCCCAGTTTAGTATCATCAGCAAACTTACTAAGGGTACACTCCATCCCTTCATCCAGGTCATTGATAAAGGTGTTTAATAAGACTGGACCCAGAACTGACCCCAGGGGAACACCACTACTTACAGGTTGCCAGCTGGACTCTGCACCACTGATCACAACCCTCTGAGCTCTATTGTTCAGCCAATTCTCAACCCATATCACTGTCTGCTCTTCTAACCCACACTTCCTGAGCTTTCCCATGAGGATGTTATGGGATGTATTTGAAGAAGCCCTTCTTGGTCTCCTTTACTTTATTTGCTAGAGTTAATTCCAAGAGGGCCTTAGCCTTCCTGTGGAATAATGACTAGAGATGACTTAAAAATTAAAATCATACTAAAGGTGCAGCATTGTTCACATGTTAAGGAAAGGTGTAACATCAGAGAAACTGCCAGGGGTAGTGCGCAACTGATATGCCAGGAATCCATTTCACAACAGTTCCCTAAGCAACACTGCCTGCAAGCAGCACGGGGGATGGAGCGAAGATTCCATGGCCAGGCCCTGTGAAAGCACAGCAGAGATAGGAACTCGATGGTACTACAGGACTGATAAGCCGCCTGCTTGCGACCCTGTACCAACAGTCTGTCAGTTTTTGACCAAGTGCTGTCCTTGTGCAAACTTTGCTCATCATAATGTCATTATCATACCAAAACACACCTCCATCCCAAAGGCTGCCTGCCTCCAAAGTGCGACCACCCCTCACTGAGCTTGCGCTGTGAACTTTCTTCAGCTATATCTTTAAAAGCAGACTGAGAGAAATTTACACCAATCATAATAAAGGTATTTATGACTAGAGTCACTCAAGCTCCACCGTGAAGGTAAAAATTATTATAAAAATGGTTTAAGTAAGGGGGATGTTGGGGAAGACATCATCGTGGACAAGTCATGGCAGATACTATCGCAAACCATCTCTGACTCCTGAGATCAGTTGATGGGCTTGAACCTCGCTCCCCCCCCCCCTTAGGGATGCCTTTGGGTAAGATCTGGACTCTTAAACTTAGAAATCTTCTTGAGCTGCTCTTTGATTTAATGCGTTTGGTATACCTTTATATACAAGTGCTTTGCAGACAGTGTATTTATCACTGGCAACCTAAAAGAACTTGTATTTCTGTTGCTCTCAATAAACTGCACTTTTCATGCTGCTAGTCATGGAAGTTCTCTCATTGGGCGCTGTCAGATCTTTCCTGGCTGTGTGGTACCGTGGAGCATCGCTAGCCAGGGAGTGCAGTGGGGCAGCAGTGAATCCAGAGCTGTGGTAGTTCAGATGGACTGAACGCGACTGGACTGGGATCCGAGCCGTGATAGTTCAGCCAGATTGAACGCGACCGGACTGATAGTGCCAAATTGGACATCACTCAGAATCTAAACCTAGCCGCTCCCAGCCCCTCTGATAGCTGAGGACCAGCTGGAACACAGAGGGGTTTACTTTCTGCCAAATTACTTTACCCTTTCACGAGACACTTCCTTGTTGCATCCCTACAAACCCTGACAGCATTCCTATAGTTCTCCCAAGAGACCAGTCCTTTTTTCCACATGCTACAAACTTCATTCTTCCACTTGAGCTTTTTTAGCAGCTCCTTGCTCATCCATGCTGGTCTCCTGCCTCCTCTACTTGATTTTTTTACTCAAAGGAATGCACGTGTCTTGAGCTTGGAGGAATATTCTCCCAGGCATATAGAAGTTGAGCAATAACTCTGAGCCTGAGTTCCTGTGAATGTAGCCTTGGCATTCTTATGCTGGAAGGGACTCAGAAAGCTGCAGAGATAGTAAAAGGAACTCTGAAGGATGGATACGTCATCTTCTCTGGTCAATTAAAAGATTACGTTGGATGGGGAAGACCAGAGAAAACCACCAGTGAGCACTCTGATGGCAGGACATTGCTCCATTGCCTCCAACTGCTTCAAACTTGAAAGATCATACTTGCTGGCACCAAAACATTCAGTCATGCTATTTCAATACCCAACATGAAACTACTGGGACTTCTGAAGTACCTCCTTCTTGAAGATTTCTGGGTAAGTAATGCAAGCAATTTCTTTTTACCCACATAACCCCCCGCCAAATGCTGCATTTTCAACAGTGTTCTGTACAGATGCTGCACACAATTCAGTAACGAGCTCCCATGACTTTGATATAAGACAGAGTGATGTCTCCTACCTAGCTGGCCAGGCTCTCCTGGAAGACCGGGCAGACCTGGAGACCCTGGATTTCCAGCTTGTCCGTGGTCACCTGGAGGACCCCGGTACCCTTTTGGACCAGGAAATCCTTCACCCGGCAGACCTGCTTCTCCTGGAAAGCCTTTGGGGCCTAATTCACCTGGATAACCAGGATCACCAGGGAAACCTCTGATACCATCACCCTGCAGGAAGGGAACAGAGGTGGTTACTCCTGACTTTGCTGAGAAACAAACAGAACTCAAACAGTTGAACTATTCTCATGAATTACATTTTATAGGCAATAATCCCTCAGGTGTTGTATTCCAGCTCCTTAAATCAACATTGCAAATAAAATATATTTGAAATAATCTGACTTCAGTGTAGATCCCATGGCAGAAAAGGCACAAGAGAAGCACTCTTAGAGGAAGTGTCCCCCTAAAAATGTTGGCCCATGAACAGGCAACATGAATCACTGCTGTGGAAAGGCTTACTGCCCTTTCTGAAGAGCTGCAAGTGGGTTTTAGGGAAACCACAGGCATTGCTAGAGATCTTCTGGTGTTGCATTTACTTCTGAGACCTTGAGAAACGCTGATATAAAACTGTACCCAAATGGACAGATTTTTAATTTGCCCGTTCCTTTAGTGGTATTTCTACACCACTGAATCAGTGTCTTACGAGCATCCCAGTGTTCCAAAACAGCATTCACAATGGGCAAGATGAATTCCTTTTGCAAGGTATTGAACTTTTTATTTTGCCTACAGAAGTAGCTTAGAAAATGAACAAAGACTACATGTCTAACTTCTAGATGGCTACAGTTACTTGGGTGAGGTGCTATCGAGCATCTATATGATGACATAACCTACATTTCAAGGTTGTAAAATTGTACTAAATTTTATTTTTCTTTAACATAGTTGTAACAAAGCTGCTGAAGTTCAGTCACACAGAATTTCTCTTAGACAATGCTAGGAGTTACTAATCATCCACTAATTATCACAAACTAACCAGTAATAACAAGCTGGCCTGAATGGGTTATGCACTGCTACTTAGATGTTTAAATAAAATAGAAATGCAAGTGAAAGATTGTTCTAAAAACACTGAGAGTAAACCTGATGTTTGATATATCAATAAACAGCAAAGCCAGTCTAGTTGTGCAGCGTTATCTGTGGAAGAAGGATTGCCTGTTGATCAAAACCCCAAAAATGAAATGTAACTAGGTGCAGTGGAAATGATGTAGATGTATTTGCTACTTACTGGAAGGCCAGGCTGTCCTGGGAAACCATCTAAGCCATCTCTGCCTGGGAAACCATCTTCACCTCTGATACCAGGCAGCCCAGGATCTCCTTGGATTCCTTTGGTGCCTAAAGAAGACTTTTCATTGTGAGATCAATGTCTCATGAAAGGTATCAATAATAGCAAAATACATGATATGAAATTTTACCTTTAGTAGTTATGCGTAAAGAATCTCCCTTCTCTCCTTTTCGTCCAGGAAATCCATCTGGACCCGAAAATCCCTGGTGTTATATACATTGGAAAAAATAAATGACACAGAACTACTGAAGAAAATAATAATAACAAGATTTGTACTTCTACTGTCCTGCTTAAAAAAAGTCTCCTTAAGTTTACTGCTTTCCCGTTACTTTCTGTGAATGATTTTCTCTTCAGTATTCCCATTCTTGTGCCTGAACCTTTATTAATGTGCTCTAACTGTGAGCAGTGTCTATGTGGCATGGTTCTGCATGAGGGTGGCATTGAAAGAGCTGTGGCTTTTCGTGAGCTGGAGTTCTGCAGGCAACTGCAGAACTGTACTGGAGAAAACATGGTAAATTACTTGGTGTTAGCCATTAAAGAAAATGCTGTAAGGAACTCTTTGGTACCATGGGAAAAAAACCTCAGTTTTATATTGACCTACAAGTCCTCCTGCCCACCACTACAAAAGAGGACAGCCTGATAGCTGGCAGCAGATTGTGATTCAGAACACCATTGTGGGGCTGAAAAGTAGCACCATCTTCATTTACCAGAGAAAAGGACTTTGGCACAGAGTGATTAAGGGACTGGCCCCAAGCTGCAGACCTGGGGAAGGATTTTGGTTTGAAGGGAGAGCTGGGGGTCCTTGGTGCAACCCAGGACTTCGAGCTAGAGCAAGTTGCCCAGGGTCTTGCCTAGTCAAGCTTTGAAAATCTCAAAGGAGGGAGATTTCATCTCTTGTAAAGGCAAACTGTGATGAAGATAAAGACCAGTTTGCAGCATTCCTGATCCCTTGGCATAATGTAGAATCCTCCTCCTGAACAGCCCATCCGAAAGTGGCATTGCTAGCTTCTGGCCAAGAGCCTTTCAATCACAGGACCATACCCATGGAAGGTGCCAAGGCCCAGAGGTTACAGACTCGTTTACCATTGACTATTTTACACCAGTTAGCTTTGGCTCTGAATAATTCCAGTCATGCTCACTGAGATATATGCCTCACATGCTAAGTTTTCCCTAGCCTCCTCTTACCGAATTCCAGGGCAGACACCGAATGAAAGGGATTTACCTGATGCATTTATTTTTTATTTAAAATACTCCTGTGCCATACATGATGTACAAGAGGGTCTTTTGCATCACTGCCTTTTACTGATATTGTCCAAGATTTTTTTGGGTGAAAAGCGTGTGTGGAAACTGCATTGCAGCTGCAGGCCATAACAAGTTCACACTTCTCTAAGCCTAAAGGGGGAGCTCAGATTTGAGTGTAAGGATCCTGCTTTACTCGGGCCGTTTCTGCGAACTGCATTTCAATGGTCAATGAAGCCACATCTATAAACTATGGTAAAGATGCTTCTTTTGGACGTTACTTTTTGCAAGCTAAAAGAAAACTCAAGAACTTAACATAATACTGAATTACTTCACTGGCTACATATGGCAGAAATCTTCAGCAGTAAAATTGCATTAATAGTAGGATATGCACATTGATGGGGTTTTTTGTTTGTTTTCAAGGTTTAGATGTTGTATATAATGCAATTTAGCACAGAGGTGTTTTCAGAATGTTTTACAGCTGTTTCTAATTTCTTTCTCCACAGGAAAAAAACCCCAAAACTCATTGCTTGAGATAACATTTTGGTTTCATTATTTTGATATATATCTGATCTAAATTTAAGTATATTTATTATCTGTATATGTAATTTATTGAACTTGCTGAAAGAATTATTAAGTCTGTCTAAGAATATGGACCAGTAATATTTAAGCTAAATTGTTTTACTTTGAATTTGTTGCAGACCAAAATCTGAGAAAGTCAGGGCTTCGGCAACAAGCGATATTTTGCTATGCTTTGTCTGTATATGTCATAACTACTGTCTGTTCTACAGTAACTTAAATTCTGGGATGCAGATATTGAAACTCTTCATTTCAAATGCAGAAAACCTTGCAGAACTTGCAAAATTTTAACCAAAGCTTCAACACTGAACTTACTGAAAATATTTGTCAATTTTTTTCATTACTTCTAGAAAGGAGAACTTTTTATTTTGAATTTTCAGAAAAAAAAAAAATCTATTTTTTCAGCTTTTTTTTTTTTAACAGCCACAATCAAGTCAAAGTTTGTTTCATTTTAATTCTAAAAAATCCCAAACTTAAGCTCGTTGTGAATGAGGCTGTATTTCTGATGTTCAGAAGAGCCTAAAGCAAAACATCATGTTTGCTCTGACATCTCTACATAAACAATGGCAGTTTGGGGTTTTCAAAAATTTTCTTCTAAAATTTTGAGAGATTTTACTTCCTGAAGCTAGTTCTGACTGTGAGGAACCATGATGCAGTTGGCATAGCACATAATACAGCACCTTTAAGCATAAATAACAAGCAAGCAATTATAAGCAAAGCCCTTTTCTTGGGGTTATTGCATGGTGGGTTTTAGGAACTTTACATTTCATCACTTTGACATATGCAACTTATATTAGCAACCACCTTAAGTTACTACTGGAATTGTTACCCTTCTAGATGGTCAGGTCATACTCGGTACTACAGCTGCTTGAAAGGGTTCTGCTGAAACAGCTTTGTTAAATGGAAAGGGGACTTTGGACTATGTGGAAATCTTTCACTCTTCCCAAAACATCCTATTTTCACTTCCATCCTATCCATTTTTGACTTTCAGTATTTCGTAGATAGCAATCTGAAAGCTATTGAAATAGCACAGAAAGGAACTGTACTTGTTATTTTTTTTCCACAGAGAATGGCTTGTTCTTTTTTTTTTTTTTTCTAATAGGCATATAAAACTATGCAATAAAGAAAGAAGTATCTCACTTTTGCTCCAGGGTAGCCAGGAATACCATGTTGTCCTTGATCACCAGGTTCTCCTTTCCTCCCAGGCTGGCCAGGGGTTCCTGGAAAGCCAGGAGGACCAGGGGGGCCAGTAGAGCCCCTTCTCATTTCATCACCCAGAAGGCATGTACTGCAATCCCCTTCTTCACCTAAGGAAAGGATTGGAAAGAGAAGAAATAATGCTCTGTCACAGCAAACAGATGTTCAGCTGTATCCTTTATATAGAGAGGCTTGAGAATACTTGAGCAGTTTCTCAAATACTTCAGAAAAGTATTTATCTTTTTTTTTTTTTTTACAAGAAACTAACACAATTGTTTCCTTATTGTGTTAGCCCCAAATCAAACTGATCGGTCCCTGAGCATGTCATAGTTCAATAAACTCAGACCAAATACAATGGGAGCTTTACACAATGCACAACAGCAGATCATCGAGTTACTGGTTGTAACTTACCTTTAGGTCCTTTTTGTCCTCTTGGCCCAGGGAAACCTTGAATGCCAATTCTACCTGGTGTCCCCTCTTGTCCTTTTAATCCAAAGAGAGCACCTAGAAGTTTAAATAAGAATATAAATTAATATACTGAAAATTGACTTTTCTTCTATTTCCTCCCTATTCCTTTGAGCTACCCAAGTGTCCTGGTTTGAGTGAGAACAGAACTAATTCTGTTCAGTAATTTTAATTTTCAGCTCAGTTCTTCTAACTGCACTGTCTGAAGTCAGCAGCCTGTTTTCACAGGCAGTGTCTGCTTCTAGCAGTGACAACACCCCATGTTTAGAGTTACTACCAAGGATTGGTGTGCAGCCCAAGGCCACTGCTGGATCTTGTGTACCACATTGGGGGGTGCAGAAAGTAAAAGGCTGCACCTGCAGGGAGAAGCAGACAGGACAGGTGACCCCAAACTGACCAATGAGGTATTCCATCCCATATATATGTCATATTCAGTATAAAGCTGAGGGATCAAGCTTTGCCAGCTTGGCTCGGGTCCTCTTCCAGTTTCTTCCTCAGAGCATCCGATTTGGTCTCTGTCCATTCTGCTTTTGATCCCAGTTTGTGTGTTCCTGAATCTGTACCAAAATCCAGCTCTTGAACACAGCTCCCATCTGCTGCTGGGCCCAGTCTAGGGCTTTCCTAGTGCCTGTTCCACAGCATCAGTGGTGATGGTGATGTAATTAACATCAGAGGGGCTGGGTTCAATATTGGTTTTTTATATATTCCTTTTTATTATTATTTTCATTAAGGCTGTTCTAGTTGCCTTTTCTAATTGCTGAGTCTCCCTTATTTCCTTCTTCTTGCCCTTTGGGGAGGGAGGGGGTTAACAGAGAGCATCTGTTATAGGTCTAAGGGGCTGCCCTGACCCTAAACTGTAACACCTGCATCTGACCTTTTCTGTTTCCCTAATGTCATTTACTGTCTAACCCAGACTGTTGTTATTTACCCTCTGCTCTCTTCCTTTTCTCACAGCTTCCCACACCCATTCTCAGTAACTTTCACCTGCTGTGGCAGCTGATCCTTGCCTTTCTTTTCTCTCTCACACTGAATTCTTTTGCTCCTCTCTCTCAGCACAACCTACTTCACAGTACTACAGACCACCTGCTCTGGATCACCTCCTGCACATTGTTTTCACCACTTCTGCTCTTGCACTGCAGTGTGGTGCCTTTCATAGAGTCACAAGACAATCTCAGTCAGACATGGCTTCCAGAGGCCACCTGGTCCAACCCTCTGCTCAAAGCAAGGCCATACTCAAAGTTACAGCAAGTTGCTCAGAGTCTTGTCCAGCTCAGTATTGAATATCTCCAAAGACTGAGAGTCTACAACCTCTATGGGTAACCTGTTGTAGTGTCTGACCACCCTCATGGTGAAAAAGCTTTTCCTAGTATCTAAGCAGAACTTCCTTTTTTGCAGCTCAAGACCATTGCCTCTTGCCTCGTTGCTGTGCTCCTTAATGAAGCATCTGGTTCCATTTTCCCCCTGATGTCCCAAGAAGTAGGGGAAGATAGCAGTAGGATTGTCCGTAGCTTTCTCTTCTCCAGGCTACAGAAATCCAGCTCTCTCAGACACTCCTTGACACTCATATTCTTCTTGCAGACCAAAACAGGCTTTATTTTCTTTCAAATGTTGCCAGGAGTGTCTAAAAGCCATGCAAATCTTTCCTTCATTGATGAGCATGCAATACTTCTCCCCTGTGTGTCCTCCCCACCAGCCATTTTGTTTCACTCCCTCAATCTACTTTCTCACATTGACTTGCCAACATCAACTTTAAAATAAGCAAAGATGTTCCTGTGAGTTCTCATCATCTCTCTCCTTACACTTACCAGGGGATCCAGCGGGACCAGGTGGACCACGGAGTCCTGGTGTACCGTGCTTACCCGGAAACCCAGGTGGGCCCATCTGATAAGCGGGAGATCCTAATTCACCTTTTTCACCTTTTGGTCCTATTTCTCCAGGTAAGCCTGGCTTATCCCCATCCTCTGAAACAGAATGAGGGAAGAAGTTCAGAACAATTTATTAACAATGCTGCTCAAAGACCTGTAATGTACCAGAAGGGAAAGTTCACACAACTGTGTCTAGAATGCAAAAGTGGAGATACTTAGCACAGAGCAAAACAGTAACTGCACTTTTCACTTGAGCAAATCAATAGCAGTTACTTGAAGCAAGGCTCTGTCATCATCTCTACTTGAATGGTTTTGCCAAAGCCCCATCAAGGCCAAAGGAAAATGCTCTTCTCAGTTTTTGTCCCTGCAGTTAGTTATCTACCACTCTGCACTGCATGTTCCACAGTCCGTGCATTTATTTCCTTCTCTTTGACCCTGTATCGGTTAAAACTCACTACAGAGTTAAGCTGTTGGAATTTATTGCTGGGATATTACCATCAGAGTATCCAGGAAGACCAGGCCGCCCACGATCTCCTTCCTCTCCTGGGTCTCCATGTGGTCCAGAAAGCCCTGGAAAGCCTGGATCACCTCTTTCACCTAAAAGACATCCCCAATTCCACAAAACACATGTTAGTGTGATGCTGTTTGTGACCCATAAATGCCAACGTGAAATACATTGCAGATTGCTCAGTTCTTAAAAAAGCAGGAATATCAAGGGCTTCAGAAAATCAGAATTTACAATTGTTTCTTACAGGGAGCTTTAGAAATGGAAAAAACCCTGCTACATCATGCTGCCTCAGTCTGAATAAAGAAATATATCTGAGAGATTTCTCTAGAGGCCAAATACCTGGGAGCTCTGCATGGCCTGTGACAGGAATGGTGTGGAGCTACCAAGGCCAGGAAGAAGGAGAATATCTCTCCGCTCTTACTAACATGCCACTAGAGCTCCATTGCTCCTGGGAAGCACAGAAGACCAGCTTTCTGAGGAGAGCCTCTCCTTTTCCTACAAGAAGTTGCTATTATAACAGATGTATGATGTGTGAGCTTTCCTCTGCTCCCCAGTACCAAAAACATCTGCCTGGACTCAGCTTCTGCCTGCAGAAACTATCATGCTTTTGTCAAAGGTCAAGGATACTGGAGGACATACAGTGTGTCCAGCCCCTGCCTGATTCCTCCTCTCTCTACATAGTCTCTCCTGCTCCTAAAAGCCTGGCAGGCTGTTTAAAGTGATGTGAACAATGTTTTGGGCCTCTTGCCTCCTTTCTCTGGGAGGAAGGGAACCATTCACTGTTAGAATCTCTAGCTTTCAACAAGACCTGTAGACTCAATGGTATGAGGACACAGGCTGGGACTATGGCGCATGACCATTCTTGCTGTTTGCTGGCACCTTCCCTGGAATAGTTTCAGCTTTGGCAAACTGGTATCACCTTCTATGTGTTTGGAGTCTGGCCAGCCAGAGCTATCACAGCTTTGCAGGACAGCTGACAGTGGATGCTACAAGCTTAGCAAAAAATATCACAAAGGAAACCTGTCAATATAAAAAAGAAGAAAAGCTTTTTTTTTTTCTTTCTAAATATTAGATCATAAGAATAGTCTCTGCTGTGCTGCCATTGCTGCACTTTATCCAAAGTCTCTGATACAGGATGCAGAAGACAGACTCTTTCATTCTTCCTTTCACTGGACAACAAAGTCACATGCCTTTTCGCCTGTTTCTTCTCTGTGGACACAGTAATGCATGGATGCCTTCTGTATAGCAATCCAGTTTCAGCAGGAGAGACAAAGAAGCCACTTGACTGCAAAAAGGTGATCAGGGCTCTCTCTAGGGAGGCAATTATACCTTCTGGAACATTTTAGCAAACCACAGTTTTTAAGGAGATGAATAATTATAATTTCATGCTTTTGATCGGTGTAGAAGGTAGGAAAATGCAGCTAAGATAAGCAATCTTAGTGAAGAAGACATACCTTTCCTTGGGATGTGGGAAGGAATATAGGAAGCTGGTCCTGGAGGACCCATCTCGCCTGGCTCCCCCTGTTAACAAAAGTTGAAGAATCACATCTAAGCACATTCTTCTAAAGGATTTCTTCTAAAATGGAAAGGTAGGCCCATGAAATACAAAGAAACAAACTTTCAAAAGCACTGATGTGAATTTTAAGAAATCTCAGAGATTTCAAGTTAACAAACCATGTAACTGGTTCTACAGTGATGACAAAAGCAATTGTTATTACATGACAGAAAAGAAAAGAAAGCAAAATGACATCTGGTTTATTGCTTCCAGCAAATGAACATAAAGCAATACCTTGCTTCCCCTCGAACCATAGCCACCTGGTGGACCATCAAATCCTGGAAAACCCTGTAACACACATCAAAATGATTGACTTCTCCTTTATCAGAGAGAGATTGAAATTATTTAGTCTGTAGCAGCTGGCTTCCTCTGATCTTGGTGGGAAAACCACGCAACAGAGCTGAGCGGTTTGTCTCCCAGGGGTGTAGTAATTTGGGTAATATCATTGTCTCCTCATGTTTCGATGTTCCATCTTTTGGACCAAGTGTAACTCCTGTCAAAGGCCAGAGGGACCTGCTGTGGTGCAGGCTCTGCCAAGCCTAGCAGCGGTGCAGACAGAAGGAGCCCCTACGCTCACATCATCCCATGAAGGCTGCAGGATGGGGGGAGGAGAAAGGGGATCTCGTCCATGCCAGCTGACTCTGGGACACGTGGGCCAGGCAGCCAGAACACACTAACCTGCTGCAAGAAGACTAAACAAGTCTGAATCATCAGGAGTGGACGTATTTTCACTGGAATGCAAACAGCGAACAGCAAAACAGCACTGAAGTGCACAGGTCCTTTTTGCTGTTCTTCAGGCAGCTGGAACCCGTCTGGCCAAAGAGGGGTTCCCCGGCTGAATGAGAACTCAGGACCAGCTCTGAAGGCACCTTCATCCAACTCTCCTACCCTGGGGCATGATGTATTCCAGAGAATATTTTCCATCCTTACCCCAGCAAATATTATAATATTTAAGGTCCTGCCCACTTCATTCTTTTAAAAGGTTTGAAATCCCAAGCCCATGGATTAAAACACGTGTGGTAACACATGGTACATCCTAGCACCTGAGAGCGGATTTCAGCTACTGGGGGTGACAGAACAAAGTGCAGATTTCAGTGATGCTGATAGCAAAGAGATGATCTCTGCTGTGTGCTTAACTCAGCTCTTTGACAGCTTTTGTTCTCTACAGAAAATGTTCGTATGTACTCTGAAAGAAAGGCTAGTGTTAAAAAGGTGAGATTTTTGTAGAAAACAGTGGCCAGATCATCAACTGATATCAACTGACACAGTTTCACTGAAACCAGTAGATTTCTATAATTCACACTAGTTACATTATTAGTCAGCTTTTAAAAAATCTCTGGAGTTTCACTGTGGGTACAACCCCTGCACAGAATGTGAATGTTAACAGTCAGCTCTGTAAGTCACTTACACAACTTTGAAGCGATACAAATACAACAGCTCTCAGCAAGATGCCACAAACTGGACCACACGCTTCAGAGACCTTTCCAGAATGACAACTGTACATCACACCCATCAGAAAAGGAGCCTCTTGAGTATCAGGTGTAAAATCTCTTTACACTAGGTGGAGCTGGTGGTCTAAAAGTGAAGCCAGAAGCTTTCTAATTAACTACTACTTCATCCATCTGTATGCAGGCAGGACTTAACCAGCCGTCTTTCTTAAGAATCAAATCACTCAAAAATCAACTAAAAGGAGGTCGTTGTGAACAGCACGTCGAGTAGGCCGTCCCCTCTCATTCACACATTATGCAACGATACTCCATTCAAACCAGTGTACCTTCCACTAAAATTGTTGCTAAGATTCACCCTTAATAAGGGGAAGCCACTGACCATTTCTGACTGGAGCATGAACCTATTTTAGGGTCAGTCAGCAGGTTTTAATGGGATTTGCATCAGCCTCTCCACGTAGGTATTACTGATAGAATATTCCCTTTCACACCACCAGGTTCTGTGATGGGAACGAGTAGCTGTGCAAATGTTACTTTTCCTATTTCATGTACATTCATGTCCCATGTGGTTCATGTTGTTCTTATGTGTTGGTGGCAGGACAAATCCATAAACAACTAAGAATGGAGAAGCATGGAAAAGTCATGCATCCCACAGCTACTTGAATACTTCATGGAAGTGATTTCTAATGCTGACTGAAGAAGCCTTTTTCTGAGACCAAACAGAATGTATGAGCTCTTCTCTGTCTGAAAAAATGCTATTTTAACTATTTGGGTGTGTTTCCATGGGGAGAGAGATTTAACTGGTATATTTATCAGTTTCCTTCTCTTGTGATACTCAAGATACCCATATCTCAACCATATCTGCATACTCAAAGAGTAAGTTTCTACATGTAGGAAGAAATTTACAGAAATCATGGTTGCAATAATGGGAACAATGGAAATGATACCTCTCTGTAGTGCTCTTAAAACATGCTCACAGACATTAATTATAAGCTTATTTTTTTTTCTCTCTAATGAGACAAATAACTGACCCAAATCCACAATGATGGATGAATCCAGATAGCTGTTAGACTACAGCTGGTGTAATTACAGGCAGAATTGGTCCTCTACAGTTTACTTTTCAAACACATTGTCTACATACCTGTTGAATACAACCGTCTCATATGAAATACTTACTTTTTCTCCACTGAGTCCAGGAAAACCATTGATGCCAGGCAGTCCCTATGAAGGCACAATAAAATTAGCAAAATAAAGTGACATCCCAACATCCCAATGGTTAAGAACCATTATTATTTCTTAGATAAATCTGACAGCTTGAAACTCTTAACACTAAAGGTTCAGATACTTTTTCAATGAGATTCAATTATGGTGCAAACAGAACAGCTCTGAAGCCTAATTTACTGTTTGGTTTTTATCTCTTAATCAATACTTTGTAAATTGACCACAAAGATTTTAAAGATGGATGACTTTTTAAAAAAAATGTATGCTGAGTACTGTTCTCACTCTGTTTAAGCACTTTAGAAACATCACCCCCAAAAAAGCACCCACAAGTACTACAAGGCTGTAGTATTTAAATCAGTTTTTTTTCTGTGGTCACCAGTAACTGGAGCCTAACTAAGAGAGCTAAGATGGAAACAGTGAAATACAGTCTGTGCTGAGGACCAGGATAACAGCTGTGGTTAGTGAGCACAGCTTCAGGCAGGAGATGCACAAGGCTTCCCACTGATGTGTGATAGGTGTACCTGTGAGTCTCATGGGGCCCTCCCCGCTCTACCATTTCAAAATGGCCTATTGCTTTCCTGTATCAGGCAGTTCAGAGATGGCCACAACTTGGCGGGCTGAAGAACTATTATTTCTATAGTTTATTAATCTGTGTTTTGTTCCTGAAGGCAAACTCAGCTTGGATTTACACATACAGCTACATGAATTTTACCTTTAATGAGTGACTCACCCTTTGTCCTGGGAAGCCCATTACCCCTTCTTCACCTTTTTCAGGAGCAAAGATAAGTACACCCTAGGAAACATTACAAGCCAGTTCAACATAGTTCTTCATTATGTGCAAAAAATTTGTAACACTGTTTTATGCAAGTTAAACAGGAAGAAGACATCATTGTAACACATGAAGAATCTAATAATAACTGCATGTGAAAGAACTGTTGTCCTTAAAATTAAGTGTAACATGCTCGCTTCACTACAATAGCAGGAGCAGGCCATTAGAGAGAGAACAGGGTTTCCCTCCTATCACCTCCTCTTTCTTTCTCTTGTGGCTGCAACTCTGACGAAGAGCCAAAGCAATTTTTCAGCTATACAACCAATTAAGCAACTCAGCTTATGCCCAAACTGTAGCTTCAAAGAGCTATTTGGCAAACACAGGCACGCTGCTATCCATCCTACTATCAAGAACAAAAAAGGAGAAACACATATCCCTTTTTGCTACATCAGCATAAAATCTACAGTTCTCCTAATGCAGTCAAAAAGATTCTACATGTGTAAAATCTGACCAACAGCTGAAGAACTGGCTAGCAACTGCACACGGAGGGCTTCAGGGCTCACACTGTGACCTTCTCCCAAAACCTTGCGGAGGAGCTGACCAGACCATCTGAGAAAATAAACCTCTGCAAAACACATAGTGAGGCATCCCTAATTGGTAAAGACTCTATTTTAAACCACTCTGGGAAGTAAAAAATAACCACTCAATGGCAGAGCTATTTAGACAGACTAGAGGTTGCCTGTGAGATAACTAAACCACATTCAGTCAAGCCTGGTTGACAGCTTTAAATGCTACAGTGTCATGGTTTAGGGTCAAGGCGGTCCCTTAGACCTATAACAGATGCTCTCTATTAACCCCCCTCCCTCCCCAAAGGGCAAGAGAAAGGGAATAAGGGAGAGAGACTTAGCGATTAGAAAAGGAAACTAGAACAGC
>WUAM01000431.1:125873356-125914511 GCA_024336885.1 Actenoides hombroni | reverse complement strand
TAGAGAGAGTCCAACAGAGAGCTACAAAGATGATGAAGGGACTGGAACATCTCTCTTACGAGGAAAGGCTGAGAGACTTGGGGCTGTTTAGTCTGGAGAGGACTGAGAGGGGGTCTTATTAATGTTTACAAATACCTGAAGGGTGGGTGTCAAGTAGAAGGGGCCAGTCTGTTTTCAGCTGTGCCCTGTGATAGGACAAGAGGTAATGGTAGCAGGGTGAAACACAGGAAATTCCACCTCAACGTGAGGAAAAACTTCTTCACTGTGAGAGTGACAGAGCACTGGAACAGGCTGCCCAGAGAGGTTGTGGAGTCAAGACCTGCCTGGATCTGTTCCTGCATTGGCAGGGGCGTTGGACTTGATGATTTCCAGAGGTCCCTTCCAACCCCTACCATTCTATGATTCCCAGGGAAGTGCTTGTGGCCCCAAGCTGTCAGTTTTCAAGAAGCTTTTGGACAAAGCTCTTAGATATATGGTTTAACTTCTAGGTTGCCCTGTGTGGAGTCAGAAGTTGGACTTGATGATCCTTGTGGGTCCCTTCTAAGTCAGGATATTCTATGATTCTTTTAACACCTATCATTGGCAGGTGACAGCTTCACAAGCATTACTTCATTTATCCTCATTTTATACACAGAAACCTAAGGTACAATTATATTAGTGTCAAAAATATGTGTTATTTTGTCTGCCTGTTTTGGGTGGCTATGTTTGTCAAATATATGACATTTATTTTTACACTTCATTTGGCAATTATATCTGACATCAACTTCGCTTGAAGTTGAGAAGTCTCCAGAGCATAAGGGAAGTACCTAGAAAGTAAGAAATATATACCTCTTATTGCCTATGCCAGTTCTGAATTAAATGAGTTTCAGCCTCATGCAGGTTTTATTGAAATGAGCAAGGAGACAATCCAGTTGTTCAGGAGATATTCTTCTGTCCAAAACACATAACCAACTTTTTCTTCTTTAAATCTTCTGCCTTAGTCACTGCGTTGTGTAGCTTTTGTACCAGATGAGGAAAGGGTCATACCAACAACAGGTTACTTCATGACTTCATAGTCTAAACACCAGGTATCTTGTGTATTGAAGGAAAGAATGGCATGTGGTAAAAGTAGTATGATCTCATAAATAAAAGACTATATCATAGTACATATATTCCAGAAATTTGAATTAAATTTTCACAAGCAGCTTGAGTTCCAGTGCTTTCTAATTTTTAATGTTTTAGTCTCTGTAATCTTAACACTCTCCAAATCACTTTTAGGAGTGATTTTTTTTTTTTTTTTTCTAAAAGGCAACCTAGAAAAACAACCATCAGAAATTCTATCTTGCTGAAGCAAATCTACATCTCTGGGGCTCATCCAAAAAGTTCATTACTTAGGGGTTTATAGAAAAAGTTCCGGTGACATGAGCTCATAGAAAATAAAAGCAGGAGGAAACTATCGCCTGTGAATTCTGTGCAGTTCAATCATTAGGGAGAGATAAACTATTTGTGTTGTCTCTTTACCAGCCAACTCAGGAATCCTGGATCCTGCATTCAAAAGGACCTTGCATTCCTTTTCTTTTCCATCAGTACTTGCCCTACAGCCTGTGTCTCAAGTCTTCCATTCTCTCACATATGTCCTAACTTCCAGTCTGAAGATGCACATCCTGGCACATCTGAGGCTTATATCCTAGTCTCCTATCTCTTTGAAACCTTGCTCCTGCTCCCATCCTTTCCTTATTTCAGTAATCATTCAGTCCTCTCAAGCATATCTCCTCCCATTTCCATATTCCACCACTGCTCCCCTGCTCTCAGTTCTTGGCATTACAGAAACCTGTTCAGGAACAAGTACAGAGTTTGGACCTCAGACTCAAGTATATCAGTATGGATAGAATCTAAGAATTTATCAATCACAAGCTAACTTGTACAAACAGAATTTTCAGGCTTACAGAAACAGAAACACAAAAGCAGTCCAAAAAAATGGTCTGTTTATCACAGGATCCCATGTCTTGCAGTGGGTAATGGTGGACATCTAGAGAACAGCAAAAGACAGCATTTGAGTGATATGTCCTCAGATATTCTCTCAGCCAACAGCTAATAACTTTCACAAATGCAGGTTAGTGGATAGAAATCATGAAGGAGATAGGTGGAGAACAACAGGCTGCATATATTACCATGGATCATAGTTTCTAAGGTTTCTTTTGGAGCAGGAGATATTTTTAGATTTCTATGGGCTCCGCCCCATGGCTTTTGTATAATGTAGCTACCCATGTGCCACATTTTAATGATTCAGGATTTCAGGACACCTAACACTGACCATGTTGTAGAAACAACCCCAACCACCACAAAGTCATCGTTCTGCTAGAGAACAGATGACCCACTGAGGTAGGTGGTTTGTTTCTTAACTCAGAAGTGAGATACCAGTTAATTTCTAGGCAAGGAAGAGGTAGAACTTTGATGTCACATGTGAGAGAGGGATCTCACAACCGGATGACTTACAGAAGAAAGCTTCATCTGAACTTAAAAATATAAATTGCTTTACAACAAAGCCAAATGTCATCAATTTTAACACTCTGCAAATTGTAGACCTTCAATTAATGGGAAAGTGTCAACAGATACATTTTACTGATGAAAACCAAAATAGATATTTGACTCTATTTCTGGTTATGTTGGTAAAACATAAGTAAAAGTATGGAGCCGAAGTAAAACTATGAAGACACCTGTGAGGAGAGATCCTAGGCTGGAAGTTTTGCTCTACAAAGCCACTTTTCAACACACACAATTTAAAATGCCTAGAGATAATTAGTAGAAAATCCCCATTATGAAGCGCTCTCCATCAACTGATGACTAGGGATTCAGAGAACAGAAATTCATGCAATTCATGCAATCTGGGAATGGGAAAGAAAGGAGTATCAGAGTTTTCTTACGCTATACCTAGTGAGTCAGTGATAATAGCAGCAAAACATATAATGGCAGTATTTAGAGAAACTCTGGCTGTAACTTCTGTGGGGACCCAGAAGTAAGAGACGAGAAGTCACTTTCCACTGTATACAGGAGCAGCACATAACACAACGTGATCCAGTAAGACATTTATAAAGTGTAATTGGGGGTATTCCCTGTTTTCTGACAGTTAACACATACAGTTAATCTGTAAGGACATGCCAATGTCATGGTTTAGGGTCAGGGCAGCCCCTTAGACCTATAACAGATGCTTTTAACCCCCCTCCCTCCCCCCAGAGGGGAAGAGAAAGGAAATAAGGGAGAGAGACTGACTGATTAGAAAAGGAAACTAGTACAGTTTTAATGAAAATGAAAACAATAATAATAAAAATGGAATGTATACTAATCTGTAGAAAACCAGTATCGAACCCAACCCCCCTGATGGTAATTACATCACCTTCACCACTGATGCTGTGGAGCAGGCACTGGGGGAGTCCCAGACCGGGCCCCGCAGGGACGGGAGCTGTGTTCAGGAGCTGGATTCTGGTACCAGATTCAGGAACACACCGATTGGGATCGAAGGCAGGATGGACAGAGTCCTCCTTGGATGCTCAGAGAAAGGAACTGAAAGAGGACACAAGCCAGGCCAAGCAGAGCTGGTAAAGTGATCCAAGAGGGGAGAAGAGCCACAGACCCTTTGGATCCCTCAGCTAAATATGAATATGACATATATGGGCTGGAATACCTTGTTGGTCAATTTAAGGTCACCTGTCCTGTCTGCTCCTCCCTGCAGGTGCAGCCTTTCACTTTTCTGCACCCCCCAATGTGGCACACAAGATCCAGCAGTGGCCTTGGTCTGCACCCCACCCCTTGGTAGTAACTCTAAACATGAGGTGTTATCACTGCTAGAAGCAGACACTGTCTGAGAGAAACAGGCTGCTACCTTCAGACAGTGCAGTTAATTAGAAGAACTGAGCTGAAAATTAAAATTACTGAACAGAATTAGTTCTGTTCTCACTCAAACCAGGACATACAGCAACACATGGGATTATCGTCCGCTTACTCAACAGACTCAATGACCAATAAGACCAAAAATCTGTATGTGCTGGAGAGTAGGCCGGAAAGGATTGAAAAATACCCATATATACTTGTTTAATTAAATTGATGGGAATTTTTAAACATAGATCAGCAGCAGTAAAGAGATTTACTAATAGCTAACGCTATAATTAAAGAGTATGTGAGGGAAAATCTTATTTTGGTAAACCAGTAAGAGTATGATTGCACTGAGGAGTTACCACACAGCACATTGTTCACTTTTTCTAAAGCATCACAGTGTCTCTGTTTATGTTGCTCCATAACCGTATTGCATCACTTCAATGAAGAATGCACCAATATTAACTTCAATATTATTATTTGTCTTTGTTCTTGACTTACTGGAATTCCAGCTTCCCCTTTTTGTCCCGGTTCTCCTCTTTCACCCTAACAATAAAGAAAAAGTATTCAGGTATGTTAGGCATTCCCATTTACATTGCAATAACTTTTCTACAACACAAAGTGACAAACGTTTATTAAGAGAAAAAACACCACTGATGTGCAATTCTTTATTCAAACACTTGTCACATGAAATGCATGCTTTAGTAAGAAGTTGGTTTTTTTCCCAAAATATTTTGGTTTTTTTCTGAAAAGCCTTCTAGGAATGTAAACACCTCAGGTTATTGTCAGGCTTGTTCATGAGATACCTGGGTGGTGAGTGCCTGAGCAATGTCTATAAATAAATGCACATTCTCCCAGTTTTACCTACAGATTACAGATTGTTTGATCAAAAGAGTTCCTGTTAGGATGTAGTAGACCTCAGTAGCCTGAAGTCTACTTACAATATTGATCATATCTCCACTGAGTATAAAAGCTTTCCAGATAAGTATCTCATATGCTGACATCTCTGCTTAGTCATGGAAATCCCAAGAGGTATGTTACTCAATGCAGACTGCAGACTGTCAAGGGCATTTTTAGATCTTTCAGTATCATACCAAATTACTTATCTTACTGAAGAAGTTACATGAGCCACGTGTACTTTCTAATTTCAAATATGGGATGAAAAACTATTGGTCTGAAGGTTGATGTCATACAGGGTGTGAGTACCTCTGCTCCCAGAAAGAAGCAGTAGATGAGAATAAACTGCATCTTGTTCTTAAGGATTCCTCCAATATCTGTGAACAAGCCTGAACTGTAAGGATACAAATATCTGTGCCATATAGGTAAGATATACAAACACACACAGTAATTCAGATAGCTTCTCTAAAGATACGCTTCTGTTGCAGGAAGAAAATTTCACTCACTGCTATGAAAAATAAGATATTGAATGATTTCTAAACAGATATTTCTGCTTGTAAAATGAGAAGATGTGAGTGCTGGCCAGTATTTGCATACTTAAACAAAAAGAATGTTTGCCTAAGGCACCTCTAGTCTGAGAAGTGCGTTCTGAATGACTTTAGCCACCATACTTTCTATAAATACTTCATGACCCAAGCTATGGGAAAGCAGCAGATTTCTCTTTTGATATTCTGAAGTCTTCTAAGTACTATATGTAAAAGCAGAACTGCACAATATTTTAGTTTTGGTACTACAGAGCTCTCAGTTCCTTATGCATTTTGGCAAAATACGCTGTAGTTACCTTGTGTTTGTCAGAGGGGACACCCATCAGTTCTCTTGTAGGAAGTCCAGGTGGACCTGGCGGACCTGGGAGGCCCTGCACGAAAAGCATAAGGGTACATTTACTAACAGCCATAATACCTTGTCAAGCTGTTGATCAGCACAGGGTCTAAAGAACTACAACAAAAGGAGCAATGTGGATTTACCCCTGCTAGGAGTATGGTTCTAAATGTCTGAATAAATTGACGGTAAGGTAAATTAATTTTGTTATTAATACACAGTAATATTTTTTCCCTGTATGTTTCCAGAATGATGGTAAAGATTATTGCTTTATATAAAATGGTCTGGCTCTATAAATTTCAGAAGTGTTACCTCTGTGCTGGTGTAAATTAGGACACAGCTAGACCTAGACATGTAGTCAGTTCACCTATGAGACTCCTTATGGAGATTATAATTGCTTTCAAAGCTCTATTTATTTGCTTTTCTCTTATAATTCCATAATACAACTGCAAATTAAGAGGGTATTTAAAATATGTTCCTTTATAAATACTAAATAGCATCAACCTGTCCTTTAGTAGTGATATTAGTTCATTAGTTTTCCTTTACCTGTTCACCTTTTTCTCCATAGAAGCCAAGGCCCCTGTTGCCCTGCAAAAACAATAGGTCAAGATTTACTAAGTGTACAACTCAGTTTTCTAATGTAAAATTAAAATTTAAACGTGTTTAAAGGCCTTTTCAGGCTCACAAGTCTGCAGGACACCACTGGAAGAACTGCAATCAAATAATAGTCTAGGTTTACCTCAAAGTATTTTTATAGATTTAGAAGAATTTTTATAGATCTAAACATTCAGAAAGACAAATCTAATTAAAATCTCATGCTACCAGTGCTTCTTACAACAGACTTTGAGTCATTCACTGAGTAATGTTGTGAAAAGATCAAGCATTTCTTCTGCAAGTTTTTTAATAGCACTGAATGTTAAATAAAAATACCTAAGTGGGCTGGAACAATGAACGCATGGGTTTTTTTCCACTGGGATATAATTGAATATTGTAAAGACTGTGAAGATCCTCTGTTCATAGGAAGCTACTGTGACTACAGTAGCAGATTAAATCTGGCTCTAGAACTGGTTTAATCTTTTCAGGGTAAGTGATCCCAGTGTAAGATTAACTTCTCATGGTATGCAGCCAACACAGAAGGTCTTGTGCTACACAGCCTTTGGTACAGCCTGTGGTTCTTTATTTTACTGCCTTCAAGTGGGTCTTGGATAAAGCTCAGTGACACAAAATCAACATGAACAACTCTGACACAAAGACTTACTTGTGGTCCTGGTGGTCCTGGGGGCCCCGGTGGTCCCTGGGGAAACACAACGGGGGAGAGCAAGTTACTCATTGCTTTCTAATCAAAGCATGCAGGAGGACAGTTACTTTGTATTTGAAATATAAATGTATATTTAGAAGGCAGTGTATTTCTCAGCAGTCAATGTGCTATCCTTACTGTATTAGCTGTGTCTACTGTTCTGAAAAACATCCCTCTAAATCACATTGTAATCTTTCATAACAGAGTAACAGTCTCCCAGCTTAGCCTTAATGAAATCCCATTTTTTATTTCAAGTAATAAGAATTTGTACTCTTGGATCCTGACTTAGTAACATTTTAAGCTCATACCTAAAGTTAAGCACATTCTTAGGTGCTTCACTGGACTCATGTCTTGGTACTGCATCCACCTATAAAGGGAGTTGAAGTACCATATGCATCTCATATTGCCTATTTGGTATGGAACAGAATGAAATCGAAGGAAGATGTTCAGAAATGAAACTATAACAGGAAAAAAAGCTGCCAGAGCTTTACAAGAAGAACAGTAGGAAAGGCATTACTTGGAGAGACAACCTACCTTGCTTCAATCAGCTATGGTAGCTAACAGGCTCCAAAGAGCTCTACAGATTAAAAACTGTCATGTGCAGGAAAGGTAGGGTGAATAAGAAGCATAAGCCATTCAGAGAAGAAGATGGTGAACAAGAGACATAGAAAAGCGAGAGATAGCTGCAGACGGAACCATCCACAGACTGAGCTGCAAAGGGGATGTAACTGGGTTATGCAAAATCAAGTCCAGTCTGCAAGTAGAAGATAGTAACATTCAGGTGAGACCTGAACTCATTAGGCCTTGCCAGGGACCTCTGTGTTCATAAATGATAGACTGTTCTGAAAAAAACCCTACTTTTGAATCAATTTTGGTTAATCAAGTGGTCTGTGAGCTGCTGCCTAATCTACTGGCCAGATGCCCTGTGCAGAGCATCCCACTGTCCAAAGGCCTTGCAGGGACTTGGGGGAGCTGCACTTGCCTTCCTGCAGGATCTAGGACTTAGAGAAGAGGAATGATGCCAATGCAGACCTGAGAAATGCTCCCAGGTCCCTCTCACAGGTAAGTCACAGCTTTAGAGACAGTAAATACAGTATTTTCTTAAGAGCTGGGGATTGTGGGCATCCATCCACTCTGGAAGAGTGTTTAAAACAGATGTTGCCAAGATGGCAACTAGAAGGAAGTAGTCCCAGATCTCAGAAAATGTCTGGTTCACAGCACTCTTAACATTCAAGACAGAGCACTGGGAATATGAGTCATTGCAGGCTGGGCTCCCATGTGAAGCTCATGAACTTTGTGGGTTCGTTCTAGAGAAAGAGTAAGCAAAGAACTGTGGAGATTTTCTTCTCCTCCTTCAGAAGGACGAGAGGAGAAATACAAGGTGCAGCTTACTCCAGATGATAAAAAAGGTCACTGCAGAAAATTAAGTTTGGAAAGGCTTAGCATGCATTTTGTCCTAGAAATGGTTTTGGTTTTCTTTTTATTTTGTGCATTGTGTGTCACTGAAAATAGCTGTGGGGGCTGTCTGTAAGAAGCCCTGAATTAATTTCTTTTCCCCTCAAATCAGTGCTATAGAACAAGTCTGAAGTGAATTTTGACAAAACAAACAAAGAAGCAAATTCTATAAAGTTCTTTTACAGGAAAACAAAACAAGCCTAAAGAAAACAAAAGATATTGAATTTGAACATCTGCTTCTCACCCGTAAAACTATTGATCACAGTAATAAACACAGAAAACGGTATCTGGAGAGAACACCATTTTCCAAAGAACTATTCAACAACAGTTGTCCACGTCAATGCTGTAAATGTTGATTTTGAAAAAAATTACTGAAAAGTAGTTCAAAAATAAAATTGTATTCTAAATACTAATGAATAATGTTATCTGTTCAGTCTTCTGTGGGAAGTGTGGAGAGGTAATATACATATCCTTTAAAGCAAAAAACCATATTTATGTCTTGATATCTTTGATAACTCAGGGTAGGGGGATGTAGATGGATCAGCATTGAATAATCTTTACAAACAAGACTCTTTCAAGGAGGTTAAAGAAATACAATATAAATCAAAGGCCTCTGGCGACACACGGTGAAAGAAACCCTACCTCTTTTTGCAATATTCATCCTTGTAGCATCAGTGTCTCACATTTTACAATGTTTTGCAGCCCAAGACACTTGCTATTTCTAACCTGTTTTTTCTATCCATTTGCTAGGTTACAATCCAACATAATGGAACTTGCTGAGATAGTTCTTCTGTTAGGTTAATTTTCTACAGAACATGTTTTAAATATACTTACTGGTCTTCCTCGCACTCCTATTGGACCAACAGGTCCTTGAATACCCAGCGTACCCGGAGGTCCCTTTAAATAAAAGAAAACCCAACCATCAGTTAATGTTGTTCTGCTACCAGTTACTATTGACACTTTATCATATTTGCTGTCAAACTACTTACCGGAAAACCACTGAACCCTGGATCCCCAGGTTCCCCCTAAAAAAACATAAGTAAAAAATGCAATAAATACTATATACAAAATTGAATAAACTCTTTTTCTCACTTTTTTTTTTTCCTAATTCCAGAAACTAATCCTAGCATACAACACTACACAAACCTTTATATACAGACGCATTCAATACAGGTGTTGAGATTACCAAATGTGGGTCACATGGACTTTGTACTTTCTATATATAGTATAGTATATAGCATAGTTGCATGCAATACAGTAGGAGGGTACAAAGTTGGCTAGGGAAGTTAGGGATCTAATATACAAGGCTGAAATGGACAACAGACAATGTTTAATTCTTTTTTTTTTTTTTCCTTTGGAGAAATTCTATCTAACCAGCGGCTTAATTAAGGCTACAATCTTAGCTAGGGTGTACAAGCTCATTTTTCATGAGTTGCATGGGAATTACAGAATCATTTTGAATCTCTTCTGAGTCACTAAAAGCATTTGGAACATCCTGTTTTCAGTGACCACATATTTTAACTGCAGTACATGTTGAAATGTTTTTGGAAAGGGGATTCAAAAATGTTCTAGCGCAAAGACCTTCCAATACCCATAAATAATGTGGTATTCAGTCCAAACACCTTCAATCGTTTCGAATAGCATCCTAACTATCTAGTTAATTTGAATTTAGTTAAAAGAACACTTTGTGGAATCAAGTACTTTCTGAAATGAATACAGATGTCAGTATCCATCCTTGGTCATATTATACTTGAGCAATTCTTAATCATTACTTAATCATTCCTAATTACTAACAAGTGCATATTGAAGAGTTTCTGAAAGGAAAAGAAGGTTCCATTAAAAAATACAGGCAACTTACAAATACGTCAACAGAAAAATCTATTTTGGCACTCATCACTGGCACAAAATACTGCATAAATGTTGTCAGCAGATCCCTTCTGTGCTGAGCACAGTTCAGATGTCACTTTGTACAGAAATTTGTCACAATTTATAGTCTGAGATCATACGTAACCTCCTATCTTTATCTGATACCTTCAAATTATACAAGACTACATATATGACAAAAAGCTACAAATTATCACAAAACAAATTTTCAGGATTAGATACAGTAAAAGCACCTGTAGGAATATCTGGGGTTTACTAAATAACAACACATTGAAACATATTTTATCCCAAGTCAACCAAATTCCTGCATGAAAATTATGTAGAAAAGATGCTAATATTAAATATAATCATTCAGTGGGAAAAACTGTGGCAAAAGAACGATTTTGCCATAGTGGTCATTGTATAGAGAGAGTAATACTTGAACTATAACATCTCCAGCCCCTCTGTAATCCACCTGTAGGCTGAAATTCCCTGCAAATAACTGAGCGGAGATTTTTACTTTTTTTTCCCCCTGGATATCAGATGGACTTTGCTGTAACCAGAGAAAGCAGAAGCTGCCTTGCAAAGCCTACACAGAATGGAAGTGGGCCTCTTGGGACGTGTCTGTCAGAGCGTAAGAAAAACCAGCTCTGCTTGTAAAAGCGTAGCAAGGCTGAAGGATGGAGAGGAGCTGGGGACGTACCCTGTAGCGGCTGGCGATGTCCGGCGGCAGTATGTACGGCTCTCCCTTCTGGCCCTTCGGCCCCTGGACTCCCTGGACGTGACCAAAAAACCAACAGAAGTAAGCTTTCCTGCGTCATGTATGTTAGCACATCAACAGCTAAGAGTAACTGAAGGTCTTAGTTGGGGTTTTCATGAGCATACACACCTCGCTGCTTAGAGACAGACTACGCCTAACTTTGGAAATTCACCGTTTAGAAAAACAAGTGTAAAACCTCACAGTACATAAAAGAACAAATTCCCAGTTCCAGAGGGACAACCCCATGTTGCCTGGGAGTGGTATTATGGGGTAGAACCTCTTAGCTAAAGCAGCAGCTGCAGCTCTCCAGGGCTGACACGTGCCCTGGTAAATCCAGGAGCCCTGCTGCTCACCTCAGTATGATCCTATATATCATGCTGTGAAAGTCGATACTTTGGCCATGGGGCAGGGAAGCAAAAGGTAAATTTCATCAGGAAGTGTGAGTTTAATATTATTTTATCACTGCTGGATAAAGCTGTACAGGTTTTCCTGAAGTAATCCCTCCACAAGACCTACGTGACAAGTACAGCTCCGGGCAGACCTCCCAGTCCTGGCTGCAACTTAATAACTAAGCATAATGTGGTGTGTCCACAGTAAGTCCAGATGGATGCTCTGCTGGGACAAAAGGGAGCTCCCTTGAGAGATGTCCCATTTGCTTCTAACACACATGTGAAACTCTTTTCAGCAATGATCTTAGCTTCAGGTACTCACTGCCATCTACTTACAATGGTACCAGGGAAACCAGAGTGTCCAGGAATTCCCGAGTCACCAGGGTCACCTACTGTCCCATTACAGCCATCATGACCTGGTTTCCCCCTTGATCCTGGCTGCCCTGGATGACCCTGTTGAGGAAAAAAAAAAAAGTGTTTATCTATCCATCTGTTTCTAGTTTTCCTTTTCCTGTAGTCACACAGTATTTAGACATTCTCACATTAAGCCCAAGGCTTGGATCCATGGGAAACTATGATTTTCAAAGACAGAAACAGACAGTGCCTTTTTTTAATATAGCTGCAGCTTGAACCAGATGCCCCAGACAGCATGAAAAAAATGAGTAGTGAAGGACCTTTCAGAAAGGGTAAGAAAGCTATGTTCAATGCAGGCTCTGTTAGGCAGAGAACTAAACCAGATGAGGCTGCTGCGTAAGGAGCCACCAAGAACTGGGATTGTTAAGCATTTCTGCGCTTCATACTGCAATAGTGGGAAGAAAGGTTCCTCTCTGGCTTTGAACAGCTTCCAAGTTGGGAAAAAAAGTCAGCAATGCTTTTGGAGCTGGACTGAGTGTTGTGATGAGGCTGTAAATATGGAGACAGGAAGTAAAGAGCAGGGCTCAAAGTGAGAGAGCCAGGGGCACTGCAGAACCTCCCCACTGAGCTGAGACACAAAGTTACTCCTGCCTCAAACTGGATTTCCATTGTTGTACCTACATTCAACTTAACTGTTGTTGCTTCTGGGACTGATGGGAAGCAAACCTGCCCTTGAGCAGCTATTTCTGGGGGGCTCATTTGGAAAAAAACAGAAACTAACATAAAACATTTCTCCCTTCTCCACTAACAAGAGCAACAGTTTTCTCTTTGCTTCATCTCCCTTGCTTAGAAGAAAAAGAAATTTCTCCACATGCTTACCTAGCTCCATCAAATACTGGCATTGCTCACACCAGAAAAGATTTGGGCTTGCCACCATCCCCTCTTGGACTCCAGCCCCACACCCTAGCACTGTGTCATTGCAGTCTGTACATGTGTCTCTCTTATCTGCCTTCTGATGGTCAGTGTTAAGTCTTAGCCTGAGAAAACTGGTAGGAGAACATAAGCTGGTGGGAAGGGCAAGGCAGGCTGGGACAGAAAACAATGAGCATGCAGGTTCAAGTACTGTCTCAAGGTATTTATCCCTCACAATGCAATGTACAGAGGTCGGGAAGGAAGGGCTGTAAAAGAAAACTTGCTCAGGTAAGAGAGGTCCAGCTATAGCAACAAGGAGCTTCACAGGGGAGTGATTTACTCTCCTTCCCAGGATGTTAGAGTGCTTAGAAAAAACTCATTATGACGTGGTGAGATGAACAAGATCCTTGGCTTCAGGAGTCTTAACAGGAATGCGAAAGAGGGTCTTCTGCTTTTCCTTTAAGAGTGAGAAGGAGGAAGACTGTGAGAGAGAAAGCCCTGGAACTCAATAGGGAGCTTTTCTGGAAACAAAAAAGGGTGAAAGCAGAGTGGATGTGGATGCGTGGGCTGCAGAGTGGGGCCCCGGTGTCAGGGAGCACAACAAAGGAAACCCAAGCCTGGGAACTCTGTCCAGGGATTCCAGTGACTCAGATTTCTTTGTTATTTTATGACACAAGATGTAAAGAAGTGTAAGCTGGGAAAATACTGTGCCGTGAACTTTACCCGCTTTTCCTCTTCAGTTTCATGGACCTGGTCAATTTGTTCAAAATTTGGCACTGTTTAGTATTCTGTAAGTTTTTTAAGACTACCTCAAGCATGCCATATGAGCTATAAAGCAAAAAACAATGGCTATTATTCTTAAAATCACTGGTCTTTCTATGTGCTTTGCAACTCTGAAATAATTAAGGAATGACCCACTGGTTGTTCTTCACTCACAAGCTTAAGAGATGTGAAGTACTTATCTCACAGCTCTTTCCTACAATAGAACATACTTAGCTGGGTAACCTCCAGGGACACAGGAAATTTCTGTCCTTTCTTGTCCTCTTTACAAGGGGATTTCTCCATAGGGCAAAGCAAAAGGACCTTTATCTGAGGGAATGAGGAGGAGAACAGATTGTGCTCTCTTGTTGTGCATCTGCAGTTCACTCACTTCAACAAATGTCACCTTAGAAGTGTGTATGTGGCTGATGCAGAATTTAGCCCAGAGATTTTAATTAAAGTACAGAGGCTTTAAACCAGCCTTCGATATTTGTATTTGGTGTTTTTTTAAAGATGAGGTAACTGACTACTTACAGGAATGCCATCTGCCCCGGGGAATCCAGTGACTCCTCTTTGCCCCTAGAATGAAACAGCACAATTAAATTGATGTTCTGCCCAGTACTTTGCTCATTAGCTACAACATCTGATACTCAAAAGTTACCACTTCTCCTTTGGGTCCACTTATTCCTGGATATCCTCTTTCACCTTTGTGACCTTTGGGACCTTGTACTCCTGGGATCCCCATCAATCCTGGCGGTCCAGTGAACCCCTGCGATCCAAGGAGTCCTGGCTGGCCCTGATAAAGATAATAAAAAAGCATTTGTTTAGGAACAGTTGTGATGCATGAAGCTGGATTAGCCATCACTGTTGCAATGGAGTCAATCTCTTGAAGAGAAAATAAACACAGAATCTCTTTCTATTCCAGTAGGGCAGACTCTTTGAGGAACCTCATCTGGAAAAACCACACAGAGATAATCCAGCAACAGCAACCACATTGTGCGTCACAAAATCATTACATGGGAATTAACACTCAAATCAATATTGACTACATGAATATGCACGGCTACTGTATGAAAAAAGTGTTTTCTTTGCAATAAGGATTCTTAAGAGTGACTCTTACTGACCTACAACATAACCAATTATACTCCAGGCAAGAAAAATATGCTTAACTGTGAAATCTACTTAGTGGCCATATTTCTTATAAATGAAGACTGGTATTTAATGGCAGGAATTTCTGCCTCTTTTGGGATGATATTTCTATTTAGCAGTGGAGCCTGAAAATGAATTGACCAGCACACATCCACCCAGGTTGAAGAGTTGCATGCAAGACTCCTTTGTCATTGTCCCTTTGAGCTCTGGTTCAGCTCTTCAGGCCACTTCAAACATTGTTTAAAAATAATCCCCTCTTGACTGCCAACATCACAAGGCTCAACAGGGGAAAAAAATCATTCCGAAATGACACAATGGTGGTTTAAATAATGGGTTGTGACAGTATGTCTGAGATGTATTTGAAAGCCATTCCAGACGTTGTGTCACCAAAGACACATGTGTTTTGCATGCTCTCCAGTTCTCAGCGCGCTAACGACACTAATAGTAAATCACCGCAATTTTTTTCTGGAGAAACCTGCTTCAATGGCTCAAAGCACCATTTACCAAGATGTTCTAATTAAGCTGATTCTAACAAAAAGTATTTTTAAAATGCGATTAGATTTTTTGCAGACCAGTTTGCAACAGCATCAGTATCTCACAAAGCAAGAATTACAGCAAAACATGAACAGATGTATTTTTCTACAAAGGAGCTGACAAAAAACGTAACACCTTGTAGTATAAAATACAGCCTTGCCCATGCCTGGAAAGAAAGAGCTAGAAGAGGAGTGCAATCCCTGTCCAAGACGGGTAATAGTTCAACTTCATTTAATGCCACTGAGGTGGGAGGAGTGAAGGAGGGCAGTGTGGGGTCTTGAAGAAATGAACTTGAAGATATCCTAATTTATTAATATTCAGGAAGTTGTAGTAAAGACACTGAACAATATGTTTTTGATATTAGGCAACCTTTATTTTATTTTCATATAGAAGGACAGGCCTACTTGAGACATAGCTTTAAAAACTTCATTGTTAACAATCTATCTATAATTAACATTAATCTACATACAGCTGTCTTGATACTGCAAACCTGAAAACAAACACTATGAGCGAAACACAGTCTACTTCTAGTTTTAAAAACAAGTGAATTTTCCACACTGCTTTTGTGGAAAATGGCTGTCACAACAGTTGGAGGAGGTTATAATATTTCAAATCATTGTATTATATCAAAGGTGTCCACACTGAGAAGCTGACATAGCCAAACGAAGTACTAAATTCAGGGCAATTTTTTTTTTCTTGGAAGAAGACTAGAAATGAGCCAGTATGAAGAATGATTCACATGGAGTTCCTTGGGACAAGCTACCAGGATGGATCTCTTACAATATCGATCTTTATCTATATGTTTATGATTAATTTGACAAAATAGATGGTTTAGGAGCACTGCCAAAGGACACCATGGATTTAAGTGAGCTGTCAGCATGAAAGAGAATCTCTCCTCTGCTTATAACCAAGCCCAACTTTACACAGCATCCCTACTTCAAAACCAAGCCTGCTCATGTGGATTATTAGGTGCTAGGAGGCCATTGTCTTTTCAAGTTAACAAACTGAAAAGTAACAGAGGTTATATGAATACATATAAACCATGTATGATTCACGTTGGCAGGAGGCATATGCATCTGAACAAGAGGCTGCTCATTTCTTTATGCCAGCCACAGCTGGCTATTACAGATGCATCTTTCTCCACAACAGCAGTTTTCAGTTTTTTAAAAATCAGTGAATGTCTAAAAGCTATCCTTTGGAGGTGCAGATTCTTACCTAAATAGATTCACAGCAGATATAATTTCCTTAATTACCTGACTCAAATGGAAAGATCTTGATTAGACGCACTAGAATAACAATTTAAATCTGAACCAATATTCATTGGTGTTTGCTCCAAGATTAGGAAAAAGAAATCTTTTCTGTTGTAATTTTTTCTTGACTTTTCTTACTTGCTATGGCTCAAAATGTAAGTATAAAAGAATTAAGAGAGAGTAGATGTGAGCATACACCATGAAACTGCCTTTTTAGGGAAATAATAGATATTTCATTCATTTAAAGAAAATGCACAGTCTGTGTGCATTATAGTTTTTTGTAAACTAGTATCAATTCTTATGCAATTATCAGTATAAAATATTTCCATCTTACTATAAAGCTTTAAAACTTAATTAAATACTTAAGCTAGTTCATTCTTGCAATACACCCAAATCTGGAAAGGAACCTTTATAAAGGATGGAAACGTATCTCATACACTTGCAAAGAACACAGAAAAAATATTCAAATTCAACTGCAAAAATTTGAGTTGGCTCCAGTTTCAATTTACTTTTGAGAAAATAAATATTTCAGTTACTGTCACAAAGACAGGAAAACATGGATTATATACACTGAAAATGTGCCCTTCATTTTTGAAGTACCTGAAAGTCAAAAGAAATTAAAGAAATTACAAAAGCTACTCATCTACCTGAGATTTGCAAACTGTCTCTTTAGTGCCCATCTACACCCCTTTTGTGGGCAGCAGGCTGCAAGCAGAACACGTGTAAAACTTTTAACTGTAACTTCTGATAAAATGCTGGTGATGTTCAGAATTTTCAAATCCGTGCCTGGCTTTCTGCAGGGGTAGAAGCATTGCATTGCACAGAGCTGCAAGACTTCAAAGGTGGCGTTACATGGAATGTGCTTACCTCTCTAATTCCTACACCAAATACTACTCTGCCACTACCATTCCCATTTTCCTATCTGGTGTGAAGGAAGAAAGGAATGAAAAATACGAAAGGGAGGTGCATAACATCAGCACCTCTTTCCATGCTTTCCTGGTAATAATCCAACCATTTCTTTGTTCAGGAATAAGGGTCATTTAATATTATTTGGAATAAAGACAAGAGAATTGATGCTTCTGGGGCCAGTTTAGCATGAGGCCAGGGTCAGAGATGAGCAAGTACTTAATATCATAACAATGTTCGTGTAATTCTTCAGCCAATTAGTACCTTGACTTGATAACTGAATTAACTTTGTTAACCTTCATTAACTCAGACTTGTCAGCTTTTACTCTGCTTTCTTTATGTTAGATCTTTTGTTGAACAACTATGTCCCTTTTTCATTAGCAAATGACCTCAGAACATTCTCTCTTTTGCGAAGGTCATTGAGGAGATTTAAGCAAAGACAAGCAGTTTGAAAGGTTTAGTCAAATAAAGCATGACTCAATTATAAGAGTTCTGAATACCCCTGTGTGAAACATGCCACGCATGGTACTGCTCTGCTTGTGCACCTGGAGAGTCAGACATCCTAGAAAATCCTACAAAGGTGTGAAATTGTGTCCAGATTACATTTCCAGTTTAAAAAAAAAAAAAAGACAAGCCTAAGGAAACATGCTATCCATATCTGTTGTGTTTCAGACAACTCACAGAGTATTTCCTCTGTGCTCACTTTCCTTAAATGCAACAGCAATGCAGAAACATGCTCTGGCCCATGGTGCTCTCCATTTTGCTGGGGTGAACTGGAAATCCTCCCGAATCCAGAGCATGGCACAATCGCCCCATGTCACCCACCACTGGATTTACAGGCCAGCGCTCAGAGGCTTACCTAAGGGTGCACGGCACGCTGTGACCAGCATCTCGGAGGGAGCGTGCAAAAAGAAAAGTGGGCTGATGGAATGTCTTGAATACTAACAAGAAGCTTTTTCTTTGTTCTTATATGAAACTTCTGTGACTCTTCAGATGATTGACAAAGCTCCCAATGTCAGGATAGACTTCTAAACAGGCAGTCCCTGCTTTGTTCTTCTGCGACTCCAGCTGCCTGGAAGAAGTCTCGCACAATTTATGTGGCCGGCCCAGCCATGTGCAAAAGCTATTTACAGAGAGGACCAAAGGTCAGAAATTTAGGAAGCCTGGAGGAAATCTTCCCAGAAAATATTTGCAATGTTGTATATACATTGTCACTTGTCCAGTGACGTGAATGAAAGAAAATGCCGTCGGAATCGTGATTTAATTTAATAACTGCTTTTTGCAATTAAATCCCGGTGGACTTAAAAAGATCCTGAACAGACTTTCAAATATGTACTGAATGTTCATGTTCTGCAGCTTGAACTTTAATTTCCAGTTCTTTTATGATCAGTCAAATGAAAGAGATGCCATGTTGCAATACTGTCTTCCTTCTAATTTACTGCTAAATTTACAGTGTGGAAACAAACCTGGTCGAGGCGGGTGCACTAATTTTGCAAGCAACCAATTGTTTGAGGTGCTATACAAATAAAGACACAATAAATGACATTACCTGCTCTAAAGGTTTTAAAATACCAAAACAACATAATGAATTGCTGAGAAATTCACCTACCAGTGTGGAGAGATGAAGAAAGGAGAAACTACTGATTTGCAATAAAGAGGAGACAGAATCAGGATTACTGCAGAGCTTCACTGTCACTTGAGCCCATTTCTCCACATTTCATGAGAGACTTCCATTTTGCAACTGCTTCTGGTCTATGGAATTTGATGATTCAGTATTCCCCACACAACAATAGTCCTTGCAGGCCATCGTTTAGTTAATAGTGGACGAGAAGAAAGGAGGTTAATTCCCTGACATTTTGAAAAGGTCATTGGTGAAAGGACAAGTTCATTTCCTGCGGGAAGGGTGATCTGACCATAACAGACAAGCACGAGCTGGGACTTTTAAGAGGGTTCAGCCTGGAAGAGTCCTTGTAAGAACAGATGGGGAAAGGATGTGACAGCAAAGACCTTGACACAGTTCCACTACAGGAAGACCAGCAAGCAGAACAGAGAGCAACTCACCAGGGAATAAAATGGAAGATGAGCAACTTCTGAGTTGCTGATTAAAAGTGCTAACCCAGGAAAAGGCATCCTCACAGGCACACAGGAAAGAAACAGAAGAAAAGTTTTTAATTGTGATGCTGATAAAATGCAGAGGATAGAGTGTAAATGTAGGGAAATTGCCATTCTCTGAGGTATCTTCCATGGAGGTAGGCATAGTAAAGCAATTGTTTACACAAACCAAAATATGTATAACCTTAGTTCTCCCCTCTCCCCCCGAAAAAAACCCATAAACTACAAGGAACAACCTCAAGAACTCTGTTGCAGCACACTGGGTCAGACTGGGATGGGAAGTTTTTCCTGGAGCATAAATCCAGGAGTATGGATTGAATATATTTGAGGGGAATATGCAAGGGAAGGGTTTGGGGTTTTAGCTCCATGCAGTGAACATTGTGCCAGAAATACCTGAGCAATGGTGTTGCACAGCTCTGGGCTGAGGGGCAGAGAAAAGCAGGCTGCATGGAGCATCCTGCTGCCATAGCTCAACTAGTTCATTTGGAGTCAGCGACTGTTTCTGACAGCCCCAGGCTGCCCACTATGGACAGATCTCCAAAGAGCTTGTCGCACAACACCCTCTGACTATTTACAGAGACAATTCCAAAGCAAATTCAAGACTATGGGTCTTAACTAGTTATTTTTGCATAATATCTCCATGGTAGGGATACATATGTAGTCTTCCTTTCCTGCCAGCTCCACTAAGGTCAATTTTTTTGTTTATCCACACTTCTCAGTGGTTACTGGAATAAACCAAGTGTTTTAAAAAATACTTTACTTCCAAGCTTCGCTGGGCACAACTTCAGTCACTTATGAGTACAACATCTACCATGATGCAGAAGACACTGGTACATTTCTACACCATACATCATTATGCTGCACATTGATAATATAGTTTGAATGGTTCCGTCCACCTCAGCAACTCAGAATTTTGTTTGTAGCAAGATTGAAACATTTTTGCAATTTCACCTGCAAATTCCACGAGGTCAAAACAATTCATGGAATGGCAGAAAATATAAATGCACAGGGTAAACCGTCACTAATGTTAGCCACTGGAAATAAAGATTATCTGGAAGAAAAAATCCTGAAGATTGTGAAGGCTTGGTTGTTAAACATATTAGCATGTCACTTTATTTCTGTGTCTTCGGGACTGTAATAATAATCGTTTTCTAATAGAGAGATGATAAACCTCAATTTGCAGTGAGTGTTCAGAATCTCCTCACTAGATGGCACCAGCCATTGCTGCTGCACACAGCCCTGCCCACCGCAGGTGCACATTTCCAGAGCATCTTATAAGCTTCCAGAAATCTGATAAGGAGTTCAGGGATGCTCAAAATCTCTTTGTGAGATGTCTAAGGCAGCAAAAGCAGAAGGTTTCCTGCAAAATGGCTGGCTGTGATAGGTGGGAAAGTGCAGATGAAATGGGATGAAATTTATCATGCGACCAATGAGCATGGCTTCCCGAAGTGTCTCCGTTTTGTTTTTCACCCTTTATATCATATAGTAGAAGGACTTAGTCTTCTAAAAGGAATGAGGAAAACTTGTTATTTTATTTCTCCAGAGGATTATTAAATTTACATTTAAGGTCACAGGCCTGCATATTCTCCAATTTAAATTCTGAATCTGTATTTTACTCAGGGCTAACATTAGCTTCTGTCACCACATTGTTACCTGCGCTAGGAAGGGATGGACTTCTCTGGTTGGACTCTTCTTAGTCGAGATCGGCAACAAGACGAGGGGCAACAGTCACAAACTGGAACACTGGAAGTTCCAGCCGAACATAAAGAAAAACTTCTTTACTTTGAGGGTGATGAAGCACTGGAACAGGCTGCCCAGAGAGGCTGTGGAGTCTCCTTCTCTGGAGACAATCAAAACTCGCTTGGATGCGATTCTGTGCAACCTGCTCTAGGTGACCCTACTTTGAGTTGCCCTAGGTAATCTCCAGAGGTCCCCTCCAACCTCTACCATTCTGTGATTGTGTGACTTCTGTGATCTAACTTGAATATTGATAAGCAAATGAAGCAAACCTTTCTCACTTGCCTTAACTTGTGCGATATTCAATTCTTAAGCACAGAGTAGAACTGGAAGAGTCAGAAAGCTTTAAAAAAAAAAAAGTACATAGCTAATGGTTATTTCTATTTTTAATTTATCTTTTGCTACTTCAGAGAATGTTATTTAGCTGAGTTTCACATTCCAGCTCATTTTCTCAGAAAAAACCCTTCCCTTCTCATTTGCTAATAAGCTTTTTTCTTATTTGTACCAAAAAGTAAATAAAACAAAAAAAAAGGCACTTTAAGTTAAAAATAACTAAAAAATGAGACTAGTTCAGCCTAGTAGCATGCTAACAATTTGCTGCTCTTTCAACTACATTGTCTGGACATGCGACATTTTCTCTCAGGACAGCAGTGACCAAATGACATTAATTCCAGAGCAGTGATTCAGCCTGCAGAATTATTTTTGATTTTTTTTTTTCATTAAGGAAGGAATAAACATTAAATCTTCATTAAAAAAAAAAAAAAAAGAGCCATGAAAGGGTTCTCTTTACCAGAAGCCACAGCCCTTTTCTGTAGTCAGTAAATGAAATAATTTTGTACTGTTTTCTGTTCCCATGGTTTGATCTAATTTGTGATCTTCTATAAAGCTTCTATGTCACCCAAGAAGATAAAACAAGTGTAAAAGAAAATATATGCTGGAATGTAGGTCAAGCACTCAAAGGAACCAGTTAAAAATTTCTTCCGTGTCACAAAATACATGGAAGCATATGTCAGAAATCACAGACTCATAGAATAGTAGGGGTTGGAAGGGACCTCTAGAGATCATCTAGTCCAACCCCCCTGCCAAAGCAGGATCACCCAGGGCAGGTTTTCTGTGCTTTGCAAAGCTGCTGTAGAAAGAACGATACTGCGACCATTGCAATGGTCTCTCAAGATAAAGATCAGAAAGGGCAAGTCTAGACAAAACCTCATGAGGATTTCCATGATAAGTCTTCAAAAGGTTATTGCGTAGAGGAAAGGAGAAGAGGAAGGAGGAGAAGATGTGGGAAGGAAGCGGTGGGCAGGGGGGAAGGGTGGTTTTGTTTGCAGACTCAGTAAGGGGATAGCTGAAAATCCAAAGCAGGATCTCTGCTGAAGTATGGCTGCACAGACAAATTGGGAAAGTTGGGATCAGAATTAAGCCATGTATTAGCAAATATATCTATCTAGTGAGCATGCTTTACTGAAATATGTGATAAGACTTGTAATGACCCAAAAGGCACCATATTTTAAGGACTGTATTTACTGACCAGTTGTAGACACTTATCTACATGCAGTGTAGTCATTCGAAGATCCCATCAGGTGAGGGTGACATTTTATGGCACGATATAGCCTAATGCAGATATTCAAACTAGGTCAAACAATTGCACCCTGAATGTGGCCATTATTCTTAAGTGTCTATAAAAGGAAACTAAAACATTGACCTCCACATAGCTGCTTTCTAAACTGTGCAAGAAGGCAATAACCCAATTAGGATTAAGACTCAAATAAACCTGAGCATGAAAATCATGCTGCATAAAAAAGGAGCTGGATATAAATGCAATGAATTTAGTAAACTTGGCGGGCAGCTTATGCCAGGACTGTTGCTATTGGTGGTGCAAAGCAGTAGGATTTTCTCGGAAGTTAGAAATGCTTCAGCATAAAAAAGTGATCAGATGATAATGTTGTGTGCCCTATCCATTTATTACAAGTATATCATCTGGCCCCTACCTTGCTTCCTTTTTGGTTACTCAGATACATGTTTCTTTTATGCTGTTAGAAGTCACATAAATACCAGCGCTTCTACCTAGCTTCTTAGCTCAGTTTCTGTCATCTTTATTCAAGGCATAACAAAATTTCTGCCTACATTGGACTCTGCTACTATTCTGGTATCGGGCTTTGGCAGGATGTAAGGGGATCACAGGGGACTCTTCAGATCTCAGAAACCTGCAGAGCTAACAGAGCTGGGGCTGGCCTGACACTGTGCAACCAAGACAGATGCTTTGGATTAGTGTTGAGAGTGGACGTGTCATTAACGGAACTGCTCACTTTATGTTGGTTAAACTGGAGGTACCAACCTAAGGCAGCTATAAAGCCAGAAAAAAACATACTAACATACTGCTATTGACATGCAAATATCATCCCTCTGACTTCCAGTTAAATACTGTCTTCAAGAAAGAGTCAACCAAAATAACTTAGAGATGTTACTTTGACAACTTGAAGTTGAGCTCATAAGGTAATGATGTTTTACAGAACACTAAAATCCTTGCAAAACATTAATTTATCCTTGCGAAACATTCATTCTTATTTAATTAATCGGAGGTTAGTTTGATAGCCAACCAAAAATTCACCAGAGAGGAAAATCGTCTTGCCAAATCTGCTCTTACAACCAGACATGTATCAAGATGATGGGTGTGGAACAGGAGGAAGCAGGGAACTCCCAGTTAGTCTGTGACAGTTGCTGTATCATGTGAAAAGGGCAGACTTTGGTTATGGTAGCTATTAATTATTTGACTGAGCATTCTGAGGGATGGCAAATGCCTCAGACATTTTTAGCACACTGAGTATGTTTTCAAAACAGAAGACAATTCTGTTCGTTGAACATGCATTTTGACAGGATTAAAAAAGCCAGCTGATTTCCAAGGCACCATACAATGCAGTGCAGTCCTCCTAATCTGCTACTATATACATCCAAATATTTTTTTTTCATTCTTCACATTCACTCCATTCATTTTATTACCATCATGCTATTAAGATCAACTGCTTTTTCTAACTTAAAAAATCATAGTTCACACAAAATGCTAAAAACTTGCATAAGGCAGTGGGTCAGAGAGCTGTAAGGTTGCTGCTTGGCGAGCTGGGCTCCTCAAGGCGAGACAACAACCAGCACCTGCTCGTGTTAGAACATTCAGTCATAGACCCGAAAGCCGATCCGCCAGCCCAATTGCTTTCAAATGGCTTTCAGGGATGTGTGGGAGCGTTCTCAAGATCCTAAAATTCAGGAAGTTCAACACAGATGTTTTCTGTCAGTAGGCGTTGGAAGCACCAATAGTAACATCTGTTCGCTTTTCATATTTGTGAGAACATTTTTTTTCTGTCCAAAAACCATTCACTGTTGAAATTTCCAAATTGTGCAACTGGCCAAAATGTTAAGCTCATTAGTCTCCATGAGTTTAAGAGTATGTGAAAATTAAAACCCCTACAGGAGTTCAGTCTATCATATGCCAATTTTTCCATTCTGTGCTCCTCTTCTGCTTAAACAAAAGCATAACTATTTTTGTGATGGGAACAGCTATCAAAACTGACTTGATGATACAAATGTAAGTTACTACTGGCTGTTTTAACTGCAGAAATAATTTAATTCTCTTACAGAGGCTGTCACATTTTTAGTAAGTTGTGTGCTGAGATACCCTATCCACATAGGATATACAAGCTCTAGCAGCATGTACAAGGGACTCAATGCAGACCTTAGACACCCTCACGCTCCAGTCATGGGAATTTACAGTTTGGGAAGGTCTCCGAGTTCCCAGCAAGGCCAGATGATTGGCTCTGAACCACCAGGAAGGATGGGGGGCTTTGAGGCAGATGTGTGCAGCAATATGAAGAATCATTGTTGCAGAGTAAGAGACATCTTTTTTTCTCCTAACACTGCTGGACAGATGGGTCTCAAGAGCAGTGGGGTGCTGTGAGATCATCTGAGTGGAGTTTGCACAGTTGTTTTCTCTACAAGACTTGCTAATTTTGATGTTACTATCAATGCAGATGCTCTAGAAACTTCAGCGACTGGGACTCTACTGAAGCCTACCGTTGAGTCAGCTTACACTGAAGCTTTCCAGTGCCCTTATGCTTTCCAGTGGACGTGGCTTGTTAACAACACAAATATTCTAAAGCAATCACTTTGATGGTCTTTAAATTGAGCCTGGCTTCATGTTGGGTTTGTCTCCAAAGCCAACAAATAGTCTATGTAATCTATGAGAAGTCTTGCCATCTTCAGGTAGCAAATAGAACAACTGAAAACTGTCAGCAGCTGTTTTTTACATAATCCAATTAAGTTTCCTGTCTTTTGTACACACAGATTCACAGAAGATTTTTACAAGTTGACATTACTGGATCAAGCTGAATGATCTAGGGAAGCCAAATGATCTGGGCAAAGTAGTATAGCAACCAATTACTTGGAGAAATCTCTGTGATCCCACACAAGTCTGTAATTTTTGTTTTCTCCTTGAAATCAGGAACGAGCCTAAAATTTTTTCCTTTGAATCCTGAAGGAAATTGTTCTCTATCATCTACCTGTAAAAAATACTCTCTCTGTTGAAGGTAACTTGTGATAACAGCGTGGAGACAGTCAAGAGTGGAGTATAAACTGGCAGGTATATATAGTTCTCCAGATCCATTACAAAACATCTAGTTTGTCTGTTATTCTTGGTTTGAGGTGGCAATAATGGAGGCTGAGAGTGCCCACACATCTTCTGCAGATTCCAGAATCTCATCACTTATGGGAAAGGATGTTCTGGAGAACATCAGCAGCAGACAGTTTCACAGCTGTTTAAGGAGAAAGCCTATTTATCATTTCAAATGCTACTGGAATTTTTTTAGACATTTATTGTAGACAGAGTGGGTTACGCAGCTGCTTCAGCAGAGGACCATCATGAGAACGAGAGCAAAACATTCTGTTTGATCCTTTACTCCTTTTCATTCTGCAGATACTGGGGGAGTGATGGTACTATTAAACTATTGGAACTGTATGAAGCAACTTGCTTTTATTTGAAGGACATGGCACTAGTTTGACAGGCCCTGGAAAAAATTAAGGTTTTTCTCCAACTGATAGTAAATGCAGGTAACATGGAGGAAGAGAGAAGCCTTCCAGACAAGGAGAAACAGCAGAAGGAGTCTTCGTATTTTATGGAAACATCTGAAAGATTACTAAAGATTTTGTCATGACCACTCATCTGGGTCTCATAACTGGGGACTGGTTTCAGACTTCAGCTTGAGGAGATCATCTTCAGTATTCCAGATGCTGATTCTGGAGCACCTCCAGCTTTGTTAAATTAGTGCCTTCTTGGCTGCATGATTAGTTGCGTCAAAGAAATCAGTTCTGCACAGTGATGTGCTCTCATCATGAATTTATCATGTACTTGCAGAAATGCTTCCATCAGCCTAATGGGAGAGGGTGCATATCTGGACAGGGAAATTCAAATTGCTGGTCAGAATGGTGCAGTTCACAGGTCAAGCATGACCCTGAACCTCTGCTAGGATGCCTCTTCTGCCTTTAATTTGTCCGTTATAGGCAAGGATGAAAGGAAGCAAGAGATAAATTCAAAGCTAATCCTTCTTTCCAAAACAGTAACTAATGCCAGAACATCTGTATCCTAGATTTACAGGTCCTGGATCCTCCAGGTACCTGAAATGACCTCAGCTGCCACGAGGAATGTCAGTCTTCTGTATTTTTGACAGAGACAGTAACAAACACACTTCATGTTCATGTGGCTCCTCTGCGTTTTTGACCTTCCTCTTTCATTTTTTTTGACGAAAAAATGTTTCAGCTAACTTTCTTACCTCTTATGCATCTGCAGCAGCTTATGGTTTTTACCCAGCTTCTGAAAATAGTCAATGCTAACTCTCCTATGAAAGCCAACAACTTTTTTTTTTTTTTTAATATATATTGTCAAGAGGAAAAGGACACTTTTATTCTAAAACAAACAAACTTTGAGCAATACCATTATTGAGCACTTACAGTGCGCAATACAGACCGTGACAATGTAGATGGCTGAATGAGTCACTACAGCCTAGAGACCGGTAACCCCCAAATTATATGGACAATAACCAAGACTAACCAAATATCACCTGCTGTAGCTGACTCAGCTTGACCAGTGTGGGTTGGACTAGAAGATCCTAAAAAATGGCTGCAGAATTTTTTTCTATGTCTGTGTATATATTTATTCTCCCTTTGGTTTGCTGTCGTCAGATCTCTGTGTAACTAACAGGAGCCATAAAGCACTCTTGTTTCTTTAAAACAGGTAAGGGGAGGGAGTCACTGACATGAGGCAGTATACTTCCTTCATGTTAAACACTGGTAATTACTATGAACTATTCAGGTAAAGTGAGCATTACTAACTAAAAGCATTATTAACTAAAGCTGTGATGCTATCTGCCTGTGGATATGAAGGTTGTGTGCTTGTTGCAGACATAGCAGTGTACGTGTGAGGTCTCCCGTATCTTTACAGTTTAGATGGGTGCAGTATTTAGGAGAAAAGCTCGGCTTCTGGTTCTGCAATGCTTTAATAACCTCAGCTAAAACCTCATCAGACTTGTCACTCTACTTTACACAGACCTTGCAGTTCTGAACTACATAACAAAAGTTTCTGCTGTTACTTGTTTCCACAGGAAGACATCAATGAGCACTGCTGAGAAAAAAAGATACTTCTTTTCTGAACAAGAGCCTGGTATTTCATTACCTTGTGTCAGAAGAAATAAATGAAGAGAGCACATCTAAAAGGAGAGATCTGCAGAAAGAGTCAGAAAGAAGATGGAAATACTCAGCCTCTGAATACTTCTGAAATAAGGCCATTATCTCTCTTCCTACTCCTCCTGCCACCTCTAAACAAGCAAAAAACCCACACCAGACTTTGGAACAAACATAAGAAAAGAACAATATAATTGAATTTGTCTTAAAAGGGCTGAAATATTTCAGAGTTTAAGTTTCCAGCAACAAGCACTATATGAAGAATCAATGGAGACTTATTTCTAGTTATGCTGGTTGGGTTAATGCAACATTAGTTCCATCAATATTAACAGAACTGCAATGAAGAAAACCAGAAATCTGCCTATTTGCATATTCTTTTTGGTCTTGATGACTCTTAATGATTTCATTTATATAGTTTCTACAGATACCTTGGGAAGATGGAAGTACTTCTAAAAGAATAGTTTAGTAACCCCATGGGGATTATTCAAACCAAGAAGAATTTTAATGAAGCATCACAGAAAAAGCACTTGCATTATTAACTATGATAGACTGTGGGTAAAAAAAAATCAAAACTATTTTGTTTCAGCATTCAATAAAACTATTTTATTCTGAAGAGAAATATGGGTTATTGTAATTTCCTAATTAATTTTGGTTATTTATAAAGGCCTGTCCAGACACTGAGATATGGATGTCTTAGATTTCAAATTATCGCAGAAATTCAAATTTTATTTGTTTTATGCAAAGTAGTTATGAGATTTCTACAGAAGTCCCTCGTAGACTGAACTTTACCCAACAAATTCAGATCTTAGTATGCAGAAAATTTGGGAAAAAAAGATGAAATGTAGTTTGAAAATCCAGGAGAAATGTTAAGGAAAACAGCTGGAAACACATTTCAAGATCTAGAAAAGGATTAGATTTATTAGGCAGCTTTTCAGTTACTAAGCAATTTGCTACTTCATTTTTGTGCAACTTCAGAGAAGCAATGCAAAAGATTTGTGTTGCGATAATAATACAGTGACAAAAATGGAAACATGAAAAGCCAGGCTGTGACTCGATTTATGCCTTGTTCAGTCACGTGCTAGCTAAAGCACTCTTCCACCCTCAAAATTAAAAAAAATCCAGAAATTTAAAACAACTGAAGGCACACAGCAGTGTGACTTCTTGAACCTTCCCAGGTTCTACCAAGATGCAGCAAAAAAAAATCATTTAAATCTTTGAGATTAAATAGCAAATATGCAAGCATCCAATTAAAATAAAAAACCCCACAATTTTTAAATTTTAAAATTAAAAAAACCCAATTAAAATTAAAATTATTACATTATTAAACATTTATTTTCCTAAATCTAATGGAACAAGTATATTTTCAGTAAAATGCATCAGTATCAGTTCCTAATGCCACAGTTGATCTTAAATTTTGGGAAATGAGGTAAATACATTACTGAGTAGATTGTAGCTGTAATCAATCTACCTTGTTCCACGGCAGGAGCATTCAACAGTGGGGACTGAAGCTCTAGGCAGGCACCTTGCAGGCCATCTTGAGTGGACAGAAGTCAAAGAGATCTGAGAATTACTCCAGCAAGTCTTCATTGCAAAGCTGATTATCAGCAACTTACAGTCCATGGCTACACAAGAAGCCACTGAATGGACTAAGTGAGACTTGAAAAATGGACCTTCACAACTATGCCTATCTTTTAAGCTAACCTTAATATTGTATTACAGAGATGACATGATGTGATTGTCAAAGCCTCATTCAAGATCAGCTGTCTGCAGCCACACCTACTTCTTGGGTTTTTTTTTTTACAAGCAATGGTTGATGGGTTTAGAGATGCTTGGGAAAAAAAATCTGCAAAACTATTTCAAGTACTTGAAACCTCCTCTTCTTACATGCTTCTATACATCCTTCAGGAGACCTAAATGATACAACATTGAATAACTATTTGTTATAAAGTTGTGGTATGAACAATTCCAAAAATTGTAGGTAAAGATCCTTTCACCAAAGATTAAATTTAGCCTTGCAGAGACTCTTGCACCACTTCTACACCAATGAATATTCCTGATGCACTGCAGTGCATGGAAGAGACACTAACAGGCATTCCTGGTGGGGTTGCTGCCCTAGAAGCCAGGAAGTCACTTCTTACACTTCATTGCCTTGGTACTTTAGCCTAAAAAATGCAAAGTATGAGTTACTTCTGGTTAAATTAAGCCCATGCTAATTTCATGGTCAAAGCTCATGAGCTCCCTTTTAGTGAGATGGGTGCTGTGCAGAGTGCTGCTCTCCTAACTGTTTTTCCTAAGGGCCACAGGAACCCAATGGGATGGTTGAACTCTAAGAAAAGACCAGTGATTTTTGGTGGTGCCTATTTAATGGGACTGCTCAAATGAAATTGTCCCAAACTGTTAGCAGCTTCTCACAGCATTTGTCAGAAAAGTTTCTTCATCTTTCCTTGGGAGGCAGAAATGAAGCATACAACACAGCCATCTCTGAACCATCTTCTTCTGAGTGGATTTCCTTTGGAGGGTGAACACATGAGATCTTCCTTCCTAGGGGGCTGTTATCTGCCTTGACTAAGGGAGTCTTTGGTGCCACTCTACACTATCAGGAATACACTTCCATTGGTCTTCCTGTGGACTGATGGAAATGGGGTAGCACACAGCACTTGTACACCTACAATCCTGTTAAGTGCTGCCCATCTTCAAGTAAAGAAGACTTTCCACCTCCATGCTACTGGTCTACAATAGGCACAAACATAAAAAATTGAACAGCTTGTGTGTAGTAATCAGTTTTCTTTACAGAGTTATGGAAAATTCACATACCAATTGAAGAGATTCATTTTAATTCACTGCATGAAGACCACGACACTAAAAATGATCATAGATACTATGGAAAATGAATGTCCCAAGGCCATTTACTGTCACAAGCACAAAATACATAGCCCCTTGTTTAAGTTCTCCTACATCATTCCAGTCTATTCCCTCATTATCTCCACAGAAAGACTATTCATTCACAATAAGTTGGTTTGATTAGTTCAGATAATTTTCCATCACTGTTCACATGCTCTGTTTTGCCTCCTGCAAAATTGCTTACAACCTCCAGTCATGGCAAAGTTTCTGAGTCACTCTTACAGACTTGCTCCAAAATTTGTCTGCACTGCCCAGTGCCTAAGCCCATCAAAATAACCATCACAATGTTTGTATGTGGTGCTATTATTTAAACACTTGGAGCCATAGATGGAGAAATAAGGCTTAGAACTTTTGCTAGTAATTACAATCAGATGCCTGCAACAATCATTGCGGTTTTGCCTGATCATTCAGTTGTTGCTCAGACAGACTATCCACAACATGAGCAGGAAATTCCCATGAGAAAAGATTCTGGAAATGAGATCCAAAGGGTGCACTCTATTGGTCTGAACAGAGAAAACAGGTGGGTTTATTGTTAGTTTATTTTGATTAAGGGGTATCCAGAATAAGCTGAATATACCCAAATAAACTACATACCTTTTATCGTTGAAATGGATTCATTTTTGCATTATTATATATTTGTAACATTTTAAAAACTATGGACAGAAAAAAATTACTGGCAACATGCTAAATATTTTTTATCCACATTTTATTGGTAAACAATTTTCCAGAACATTTGTAAGCAAATAGACTGCAAAACATATCTCTAGACAAATATCTATGTAGATGGATAAACAGTCTGAGTAAGGTTTCCAAAAAAATCTCAAACTGTCGTGCAATATTAACAGGAATACAGAGTGCACTCAGCAGCACTACTCATGAGTGAAATGTTATGCCCATGGATGGTAAAGCAATGAATAAACTGCAGCTAGCCCTGGTCATGAAGTGCTGCATTTGAAGGCTGGACACGAATGCCAAAAAATCTGTACAATCAAGTGCTACTAGTCCCACAGATCCCAAGTAGACCATGTAATAGCTTATCACTCTTCTTCTTGTGAAAAAACAAAGTAAAACACAAGCTCAACCACTGCATACTTGCAGTTCTTCTAGATCTGCAGGGCTAAACAAAGCTGGGAAGATAAAGCCACAAAAGCCACCCAGTCTGAGGGCAGTCCAAAGAGAGTTCAGCAGTTGACTTAAGCAGGCTTAAAACCAGAGCAGTTTGGGATTCTTCTGCTGGATGCTTCCTTTTCAGAAAATACCAATCTATCAGAAAGGGTTCTTTGAATCATTTAGAAAACATTGAGGGAGGGGGGAAATGGAACTGAATTCCCAATTCCAAAATGGAACTTTTGGTCAAAATGAGAGAAGGTGCCAACTCTTGTGCTAGAGAATGGTTACAGCACTCACAGGAGATGTGAGAAGGTCAGAGAGCACAGCTGCATTGCCATGTCTGTATTTCTTTTTCTAAATGTGGTTTTCCATCTTAGTCCTTTAAAAAAGAAATTCTCAGTTTTGCCTTATTTAGGATAAAATATCACAAGTCTTGAAAATATTTCAGCTCAGCAAAATTTGCTCTGTTAACATTTGTTCTGCCATAGACTACCCAAGAGCAATCTCCTCGCTTTTATGTTGGAGGACAGCATGTTTGGATCTTGCTGTCTGCTGCCTTTTACACCTGCTATGCTGTGCATGGAGTCAATGTCACCATGTCTCTCCTGGACTTATTCCAGCCTAAGATTTCCTCATGCTGGAGGGAACCTCTTCAGCTGCTTTTACAGAGCAGCTTTAATTTCCTTTTCCTCCGCTGCAGTTTTACAAATGGGTACTGGGGAGAAATTTAGCCTTCCTTATTTTTCATCTTCTTCCCAACAGTGGATCTTCTAATACGGCTTTGATAACTAAAGTGAAGGAGGTAACAGCTTATGCGCTCATCTTAATTAAATGGGCTTTTATTGTCATTTAATTTGTATTTTCCCTAATCTTCATGTGAACAGAAATGCAAGTGTAAATGCTGCAACCCAGAACTCAGTTTTAGATGTATTTCTTCCTGAAAAAACTCAAACAGTGAAAAAGGAACGGGTATTCAAAAGGTATCACAGCCTGAATACAGCACTGGAGCAAGACATTCACTGGCTTGCAGTAGTGGATGCAGAAAAGGTTCCTGTTGCAAAGGGAGATTGATGGTGAAAGTCTGCTAGAATAAGGTTCTCTCTAGGTCAACTTCTGGCCATTCACAGTTTCTTTATGTTAAAATCTATGATTTCCTCTGCCTTTCATGATAAGGTTTTCTTAATTTGGGATTATTTTAGCTTTCAGTACACAGCCATCAGTGTTATTTAAACAGTAAGTATGTTGAAATAGACTCTATTGCCTTGTCATCTCTGACTAACTCCACTGAGTTCAATTACACCATCCCAGTATTAGACCAGTGCAGCTGAACTGGGAACAAGTTTGGGTCTAACATCTAACAGATGTGCGATGGGAAAATTTCCAATGTCTCTCCTTTTTTCTTAGAAAGCAGTTTAGAATAAAAGCTAGTTTAACTCCAGTTTCTCATAGCTCAGAATCTCTTACAGTAACAAGCTTTAGGAAAAACATGGGAATGAAAGGAACCACACTAATATAACAAGAGGGAATAACAGCTCTACTTAAAATACAAACTATTTCACATGCTTATTCCTATCCATATTATATAGAATCCTGCTGAAGCATTCCAAGAATGTGCCATTTACCATTAAATCAATGAAGTCAAAGAGCATGGGAATGTACTATGAGATCCCAGAAGAATCCATCCAGATTGTGCTATCAACAACCTGCAACGTAGTTCAAGGTTGAGACCCAGTCCAATTCTTTGTCCAAAAGCTGGGTGATGAAAGCCTCAAATGCACGCATTTAAAGAGGACCATTTGTGACTGCTTGTCTCAAGAAAGTTAAGCAAAGTTTTCTTAATGCTTTCTTAATTAACATATTTTATTTTCTCTCAGTCAATATGCAAGTGTTTATTGCAAACAAATTGTATGTAAGTTGTTGTGAAAATAACCGCCTAAAAATAAGTAACTGAAGCTTACTCAAATGCATGGCAGAAGTAGGAATTTTGCTGAGTTATTAAATGCTCAGCTTTTTCACTCTATGACTTGTCTGATGTTAGGACCCCAGCTTCTGAGATAAATATGATTCTTGTATAAACACATTCTTTCCAACAATATTCATCTGGCTCTTTGCGTCTAAGAGAATAAGAAACATTACAGAGCTCTCACCACTTCATTCTCTCTCTCATTCAGCAAGCAAAAATAAATCTGTGCTTTTTCTGCTGGTATATAACATGCAGTGCCAGAGGCTGCAAAATCCTTCCCTTTTCTAGTAGTGTCTAGCGCACTCAAGAACTCTTCATTAGCCACAGACGTGAAGAAATGTTAAACAAAGTTGCTACTGCATAATCATCTCCTCCTACATGAGCTCTTGTGATAGGTTTAATATTCAGCTGCACTTAAAGAATATTCTTGTTGAGATTAATGTGGCATCATGGCTGGACTGCTTGCGTAGATTTAGAGTGGCGTCAGCAACCCTGCAGAGTCATCCAGATAGGATATTTAAAACATGTCTCAACAAGGCAAGAAATCAGATTTTTCACATTGAATGCTCTGGAATCTTAACAGGGCAGTGTGTAGGTCTTGATTGCTGCTGGTCTTCAAAAGAGGTCCTTATACATACAGGACAGAATTTGGCTCCTCCTTTACAGTTTGGGCTACATTTAAAGAGAAGGAGACAGCACAGCTTCCCATCTGGATCCAGATGCTTAGCCCCCTCCCCATCCCCCCCACCCCTTCCTTACTGTATATCAGGATGGGACACAGGTGCTCCTTGCCTCCTTCTTCCCCTTCCTCTGCCCCATACTCTGATGGAAGTGTATGAAGCTCACAAAGTCAGAGAGCTTGTAAGGGCACTGACACTGAAGGGCTGGCTGCAAGAGAACCTGCCCTATACTTCAATTTAGACACCACTCTAGTGAAACAGCTGGTATCAAAGAGTTACATGGAGACAAGAAGCAGAAATTAAGAACACTACCATGATATCATAGCTAAGATACCACACTAACACTCCGCAGATCTGAGGGGTTTAATTCTCAGCTCCATCACACCTTTCCTTTATAACACTGGCAAAGCTCCCACAGCTGCATCAGTGGGATAGCACCTCCTATCTTCAAGTCTCTGTCTCTGTTGCTTCAATAGGCAGCATGTTCTGCAGGGCAAAACTGTATCTTTTTCTCATTATTTGCATCATTTTAGTGAGCAAAGTCCTCTTTTCAGATTAGGACCAAATTTCTGTGTGAATAATAATGACAGTAGAATAGCTGTAACTCGGACTATCATACTAACTTGCAACTGTTAATTAAAAAAGTCCATGTTTATACTTTTATTTCATATTACAAATAAGACTTCACTAAAATTGCGTGAATTTTCTGCACAGCAAACTCATAGTAACTGTGGGAGTGATTTGGTCAGTAAAAGGATGAGTAAACAGTCTTGCACACACACACAAACACGCACACGGAAAGCTCTTCATGCCCAACATGCAGGTGTCCATTTTTGAGGGGGAGGGGAATCACAATTCTTTCATATTTTCTCATCATCCTTATTACGTGCCTGCTGAGCTCCATGCTCTGGAGTTCCACCTCCGGGGAGAGAAATATGATATGGTCAGCTTTCTATATTTAGATCCAAGAACAACTGAGAAGCCCAACATTGGCTGCACTGAGCAGCTTTTCTGTCTATTGCCTTGTCTACAGCAGCCTGGATAATTCACACTCTGCATAGCAAAGGGCCATGTTTCTTTATCAACTACCAGTCGGTTTATACTCCACTGGCATTTGTAGAGCACATCAGTGATACCGAGCCAAGACAGCATAGAGATGAAAACCAGAACCTGATCCACCAAAGCATCCTTTTCAGAGTTACACTGCTCCGACAGTGCTTTGCACAAAACTGAGGCCATTTTTTTCTCTGTAGTAAGAATAACCTACTTTTATGGCTGAGTTCTCCATCAGCGCATGCTTCTGACACAGGGAACTAGAAAAAAATCTTTTCCTGTTTCTTTGTCTGTGCATAACAACATGCGCCAAAAGGAAGTAAGTTTGGACATTATTATGTGGCTTGCTGAGAAACTATCTTACACGTGAGCTTTCTTCTTTCCTACCAGCCATTATGATTCCTTATCTCAAGCATTCAAACTATTTGCTAATTAGTCTCTCTTCTGTTGTTTTTGTGAGTTTTTTTGTTGCTTTACAAAGTCGTTGCTATGAATATAATAATAACTTGTGGACATGAACATTTCTGTCCATTTCTTTTTAATAATAAATGCTCTTATTTTTATTGAGTATGAATGTTAATAGATCTCTGGGAATATCCTTGCAGAAAGCAGGTAGAATATTGTTGTGAGATTGAAATGCTGGTGAAAATAAAAGATTAGATCTTTTTGTGACTAATTGCTACCGGAGTTATGCCTTATCCATGCTATTAGAATGAGTAGAAAATAGATCTCCATTTCTTTTACATTCATTACATAAGGTACATTAGGCATAAAGTCTTCAATTATTTTTCATTGCAAGGTCTAGTTTCCATTTATCTGTTACCCTGCTCTAACCTTAAGGAAAACCCACACATATTCAAACATGCTTGTCCATATGTTAACGTATTTAGGGTGCTTTTCAGATATATCACGTCCACAAAGTTGCCAATGTGACTAAAAGTAGAGGCAAAAAAAAAATAAAAAGGTCACCTGTATATGGGAACAAGTTGACAAGAGCTGTGCAGCATTTTGCTCTAGCTGGCATTAGCATTGCTCCGCTAATGCACAGCTGAAAGTCACAAGTAAAACATGGAGATGGAGTGATTGTTTACTTAAAAAAAAGGTAGATGGTATCAAAACCAACTTCTAAAATTTTCCATCAGAAACATCTTTCCATCTGCTGCTATAGTTTCTTTATCCTGAAATTGTTCTGTGGAATTTCCTGTTTACTCTAAGACTCCTAATTTATAGATCATGTTCTTCAACACCAATGGAAGAATTTATGTAATTCCCATCCACTGAATTCCTTCATTATGCTCTTTTAGAACAACTGGATTATTATCTTAATGTGTGTAAGTTCAAGAGGTTTAGTGTTTCTTTGTAATGAATATTTCTACAAACTTAAATTTAATTGCAGCTTTGAGCTTTTTACTGACAATTGCTTAATTAAAAAAGAAAATTAATTTCAAACTACTGAAGTAAATTCTACAATGTGTTTTACAGAATCACTCTACCATTAGTTTTGAATTTCCTCATTTTATTGGTGCTTCCAGTATTTATTAGTTCTATCTAAAACAACAACAAAATACAACATCTCCTATTCAGTTACACTCCTGAAATCCTTCAGAAATCCTGAAAACCTTCTGTTCCTCACTTTTATGTCTGATCTCAGAGGATCAGCCTGGAGCAGACCTTCCAGTGTGACAGCTGTGAGAGCTACAGGTGGCCAAGTCAGAAGGGAGAAGTTTGCAAATACTTGTGGAAGAATTTCCCTTTCATGGTGTCAGTGGGATAAGCAGCCTCACCATGGGGCAAGCTGTGGGGCTTATCCCTGGTTACACAGATGCTTCTTCAACAGCATAGACTGGGACCTGGCTTTTCTAATCCCCTCCATATTCCTTCAGCCACATTTCCTTTATAGAAAGATCTCTATAGCAAAGGACAGGCACAGAAATTCAGCCTGTCCTGTCCTTTCTAAGCAATATTTAAGGAGAAGGATGGATGAGTCACTTTTTCCATCTCACAGAAGCATGCACTTCCATCCTCACCCCATCCAGTGCTGGCAGCCTGGGAAAATGGAGGAAGAGAGCCCTGGATCCCAGTGCATATCACTGTTCCTCTCTCTGTCACCCAGGAAGCCTTATGAAGTCCACTCAGCTTTGGAAAATAGTGATTCAGTTTATTGACTAAAATAAGATTTATATTGCTAAGTCCTCACTGCATTTTTAAGTAGTTTGTTGAAAATCTTCCAAATGTTGACTTGGGAGCAAGACTCATTTTAGCTTAGCAGAAATGTCTTTTAATCAAGTACATAAGAACCTATGGCCATTTGCTGCTAACAGGCCAAACTCAAGATACGATTAAATAATCCTCATGCCCCTTCAGCCTGACTCCCTTGTCTTCTCCCCTGAAGTAACGTGGTAGGAAAGACCCCCTCATTCCCTCACCGACACCACTGAGAGAGGGCTAGGTGCTCAGTGCATATGGCAAGAGAGGCTGAGCTGGCACTGAACCATCTATTTAAACAGCATGCTGGCTGCCCATGGTGAGGGAGCTGGGCACTGCTGTACCTCAGAGCCTAACCTGGCCCTCAGACAAACCAAACACTACACTGACAATACCCCAATTCCCTCTGTTTCCAGCAACTTTATTCAAACAGGGAGAGGAACACAAACACACAACTTCTGCTCCATGACAGCTTACTGAGGATCACGTCCACCATGTAAACATTTACACAGAATAGACTTAAGTTTTATCTTCCCCTTGCGCAACCCTGAGCCCCGCGGCGTTTCGACTACTTTCCTCTACTGCCCAGCTCACTGATCCCCCCGGCTCCCCGCTGCTCGTCTCCTCTTTTGGCCTTAGTCTCAACCATCTGCTGCTGGTTCCTAGACAAATCACATCCACAATCTACCTCCTTCTGTCTCCTTCACCATCCGCTCCCACACCCTCCTGAAATCTCTTCACCGAATAGCCACTTGGCAAGAACATCTTCAAGTTCATGAGGCGCACATTCCTGGAGAGAAAAGCACCAACTAAAAAAGAAGGGTGGGGCTGGCGTGGGGATAGCCAGGGATAAAAAGAAAAACAAACAGGCAATGAAAGCAGGGTAGGAAAGCACTATACAGACTTGGGAGATTCCTCGCCTGGTAGCATGGATGGACAGATGGGTTTTGGTGAACCTTAGAGTGAATAAAACACCTCGTCTTACTTCTACTTTATAATCTAGTCTTAAAAGAGAGGAAGAAAGAAAATAACAACAAGAAGAAGGTGGCTGAAGTACTTAGATAAAATTTTTATGGGCTGTGAGATGCTGTAAAATCCGTCACTGAAACCTAGCCAGAAATACAAAGAGCTAATCTGAGGGCTTGCATTTTTTGCTTCAGCAGAAGAAAGTACAAAACAGACCGAAATCAAAACATATCTAATTTTCAGGAGACACTGGGTAGTAAGAAGTTATGTTTTGTAAGAATAAGTTGTCAAGAAGAAGAATGTATGCTACTTTGATATTTTTTTTCTAAACATGGATTTGAGGCTGATAAAGGCAAATGAGCTCACCTCCCAGTAGAGATAAAATTCCACTCATACAACTGATTAGCTAAAAGACAGTCCTCATCATACTGAAACTTTTCCAACCAACTCTCCCTCCCAAAACCTTCCCACAACCCCCCCCCCCCAAACCACCCACAGTTCTCAGTGCATTGGAAAAGTAGCTGCTGACAAATAGGAGAGTTGTCCATCTACTGAGTTTTCCAAGATATTTTGGCTATTTATTGGCATAGCTACATTGCAAATGAACTTCTCACTCACTGACATGTTCCAGCAAAATTTTGACCTAAGCAAAGCATGCACAGTCATTTTGACCAATTGGAAGGGGTTGATTAAGATCCCTGTTATTTTTACTTTGTTTTGACTGGCTTTGAAAAGGCAGTCCTAAACAGGCTTTTCTCACTTTCTGGGATCTTAAGGAGTCAAGGAGGTATCATACTGCAAGTGTAGAAACTGTTGTGGGTTCCCAAGCAATTACAGGCTTCTACTTACACATTAATACCTTCTCACTCTGATTTACTACCCAGCTATAAAAACAAGACGTACTGTTGTGCAAGCATTCCTTCCAAACTTTGATAAGGGAAATAATATTAAAACCCTTAGGGGTATACACAGATTTCCACACATCCTGGTGAATGTCACATTCTTCTCATGCTCCCCACCTTTTACCAATGAGACACTGCAATTTTTGGAACTTCTCTAGAAATATCAAGAGCCTCCTGGATGTTGCGAGGTTCTGACTGGTTCAAAAGAAACCTTCTGTTGATGGGAGAAGATAATTGTCATACTGACTGACAATCCTTACAGCATTTGTTGCAGGGATAATTGTATAGTCCACAGAATAATTCTCCACATCCTCAGACTTAAATCCTTTAGATACAGCTCCCACTAACAGGAATTACTTGGCAATAAAAGTTGCACTAAATATTGAACTACAACGTTCAGATACATGCATATATGTTCAACACCAGATTCAGATCTGAAGAGAAGCCACAGCAACAACATAATCCAAGACAGAAACTGCAATTGTCTCATCTAATCACCTTTCTCACCTCTGAGTTTCTGAACACTGTAGATAGGCATATGTACCTCATAAGACACATGAAATAATCCCTATGGTCTTCTCAGTATTGATAAGCTCTTGGCCACATAGTCTAAATTCACTTCTGGACACTGCATTTCAAGAGGAAAACAATAAAGAACAATCAGTAATATGAGCAACTTTATCTACAAGCAATAAATGAATGAGTCAGCTCCCCTAGACTGCAGTAGCAAAGACTAATTGGGGTGTAATAGCAGAGATACCAGAGCATGCACTTCAGATACATTGACAAGCTCACTGGGGAAGGCTGTGGAGTCTCCATTATTGGAGATCTCTAGGGAGAAAGTTAGACAAATCTCTGTTGGCCACAGTAGAAGAAATGGCATACTTCACAATTTACTAGGATATAAACAAGAAAAAAAGCCATGACAAATGCAGTAAGTGGTTATTAGTTGTACTATCTACAGAGCCTCAAAGAGAACAAGGCCTCCACGAGAGAGGCACTCTGTATGTATGTTAAATAACAGTTTAGAGAGCTTTCACTGTAAATAAACAAGAGGGCTGAAGGAGGAAACTGTTGGCATTTTCTTCACTAAGGTTGAGAACCAAGTGCAATGTCCTCCATCTGGGTTGGGGCAATTCCAAGCACTCATATAAGCTTGGCAGTGACTGGCTTGAGAGCAGCCCTGAAGAAAAGGACTTGGGGGTACTGGTGGACGAGAAGCTCAACATGAGCTGTCAGTGTAAACTTGCAGCCCAGAAAGCCAATCGTGTCCTGGGCTGCATCAAGAGAAGCGTGGCCAGCAGGTTGAGGGAGGTGATTCTCCCCCTTTACTCCACTCTGGTGAGACCTCACCTGGAGTACTGCTTCCAGTTCTGGAGCCCCTATTCAGGAAGGATATGGACGTGTTGGAACATGTCCAGAGAAGGACCACAAGGATGATCAGAGGGCTGGAGCACCTCTCCTATGAGGACAGACTAAGAGAGTTGGGGTTGTTCAGTCTGGAGAAGAGAAGGCTCCGGGGAGACCTTATTGTGGCCTTCCAGTATCTGAAG
>WUAM01000431.1:125847928-125873347 GCA_024336885.1 Actenoides hombroni | reverse complement strand
ACCATGAGGGTGGTGAGACACTGGAACAGGTTGCCCAGAGAGGTGGTGGAAGCCCCATCCCTGGAAGTTTTTAAGTCTGAGCTGGACGGAGCTCTGAGCAACCTGCTCTAGTGGGAGGTGTCCCTGTCCATGACAGGGGAGTTGAAACTAGATGATCTTTAAGGTCCCTTCCAACCCTGACAATTCTATGATTCTGTGAACCTCAACTTTAATGGTATTAACTAAAAGACAAGAACCTAGTTTCCAAAATTACTCAGTACCAAACCCTGTCTCCACATTCCCTAAGGAGTCCTCAAGTGCCAGTTAATTATTTCTCAGTAAATAAATATGGTGACTTAACATCAGCACATAATGGACATAATTCGTTGTCGAACACTTTCAAAAATCCATTTTACTTAGGTAACTAAAGAGAACTGAGCTCTTCAGATTCACCTTACATGACTTCCCTTCCAACAGCCCAGCAGTCTGTGGCTAAGCCAAGAAGGGAAGCAGCGTTTCCTGAGAGCCCAAGGCTACAAGCAGGTCAGCTTGCGTGGAGATTCCAGTGACTCCTTCACCTCATTTCTGCTCATGCATGGGCTGTAGTCACAACCCCGATTCTCATGCAGTAATTACTGAACTATCAGAGGCACATACTGCTGGGCTGAAATCAATGCTGATTCACTGCAGCAACTTGAACTGCTGCTTCATGAGCTGGCTGACAATCCACCTCAAGAGCAAGGACAACTTAATATAGTATAAATAAAAGGGAAATGCTATTTGCTTCTGGGTTTTGGTAGGGAGTTCTCACATGCTCCCATGTTATGTAAAGCTGATACTGAGGTTCTCTTCTGACAAACAACATGGGTATTGAAGTGCCTTCTGTCCCAACAGGCCTGGATATCCCAATATGGTAAAAAGTTCACTTCCGGTAATTAAAAGGTAGTACTTACATGTTGTCTATAGAAAATACATAAATAAACCTCTTTGAGGAAAAAAAGATTCAGAAAATAATTTTAAAACAGTATTTCTGATTTTGTTTGTTTGCTGGACACAGATCACTCTAACAGGTGAACTGGTAGAGCACAGTAACTCCCACTTTCACTCTGTATATTCTTGATTTACACAGTTCATTGAAGAGGTTAAAACTACTCGATGTTAACAAAGTCTGCCTTTTCTGTTCATAATGACAAATACAATCTGCTTGACAAGAATGGAGAATGAGACCTAGTGGAGACCATGGGTGAGATGCTCACTTAATATAACTGGGGTAGTGCCACTTTCTTCTTGAAGCTGATACTGATATTCATTAATTGTCCTGTAAGAAGATATGACAGATACTTTATCCTATTACCTACTGAGATCAGAAAGGCTTTGGAAGAAACGTGTAGTTGAAGGAATGGGAATGTAAGAGAAACTACTTACACTTGACTACAACTGCTGCAAAGACAGGGCGTGCAGGCAGAACAGAGTGTATTCTTCTTCCTCCCCCACCACAGATGTGTAACCAACAGTCAACGATACACCTCGCAAACCTCATTTCAAGATCCTGAGTGGATGTCAGTAACCCTGAACTTTTGTGGATTGCTCTCAGTTCAGGAGTGAATTTAGCAGAGGTGAAAGTGGACTCTGCAGCAAAGGCTGCATGCACAAGTTCTACAGAGTTCACCTGAGTTTCGGGGTTTTTCACCAGCGTAAAACTGGTGAGGAGCATGAGCTCAAGTCTAAAATATCAGGGAACTTGTTTGGTTTCACTCTTTTTCTCAGTATAACTTCTTGTTCAGCAGCACTACACTGTGCACCCTAAAATGTGAAGAAACTCTGCCCTCCTTTTGACCTGTGAGACTATAAGTAAATGTATACAAAACACAGACAATAGAAGACAACTGCATAGTTTTACATGTATTATATGAAAAGATAGCAATATTCTTCTGCACAGGAGTTATTTGTTCCATTAAGCTCTTGATAACTTTGTGCTTAGCGAAAACAGTTGTGCATGTGTGGCACTTCAATGTAATGACACAATCTGTAAGTACAATAGCCTAAGTTTAAATAATGCTTCCTCACAAAGTTTCGGGCACACAACTAAGGAGTTAAGTAGTTTCCAGGTTTGTTTTTCCCGAACCCTGTTCGAGGACTACTTCCCAAAGCTGGAAAAGGTAAAAACCCTACAATTAATACAACATTATTCCCCCAAGTTTCTAAAAAAAAAAAAAAAAAAAAAAAAGTTTTCATAAACAAAAGCCATTTTTTTTAACGTGGTGCATCAAGAGCCATGTTTACTTGTGCTGTTATTTTGCCAGTACCTTATGGTTTAGAAAAGATAAGGCTATTAACGGAATTTAAAATACGTATTTTTTGATCTTATTCCACATCGGGAATGAAAGAAAATGTTACTAAACTGTCCTCCCAACTTCCTCTCTTGAGAGGTCAGACAACTTGGCAATCTATCACTTCTGAAAAAAAAAGAAGTATACATATGTATATTTGAAGGAGCCACAAATGTAAAAAAAATATATATACAATCATTCAACATTTTATGAACTTTCCTCTGAAAATAAACAATGCTATGACATTAAGAAACCAGTTTGAAGTATTTTATAGTTATTACAGTAAATCCCTACAAATCTTCTCATAATCAAAATTCTCAGAGGAATTTCTCTGCTTTGACTTTTAACTCACTTTGTTCCTATGCACTGATTGGCAAACAGAGCTCATCTGGGAAATGTGCATACATTTATAGTCTTTCCATCTCTCAGCTTTCTGTAATGCTTCAAGAGAGGGTTCATGAAAGCTGTACCAAAGTACTCACATGACATCTGGCTGAAAATGTAAAAGGACAAAACACTGAAGAGAAGTGAGGTTTCTTTCTTCACATATAGTTTTCAACTGCGGTACCTGTATGGATTGCTCATTTGTTCCCAGTGCATATGAATCATACCCCTTGTCTCCAGAGAAACAAATGCGCAAAACTGGTAGGTACTACCCAAAACATGGATCCCTCTACTTCTTCCCTCTTTCAAATCTCATGTGGAAAGAATGTATTAGAGAGGTGGCATATGAAAAAGAAGGTGTGGTGCATGGAATTAAATATGTGATAAACCTGAACAACAAAACCCATAAATTGCTATTATCTGTTAGTCTACTTGATCTGCCCCTTCTTTAGAGCATGCCTTCCAGAAAACAATCAGCAAGATGGTGCACGCTGTCAGTTACCAGTTTTAGATGAGAAATCCTCCTGTTGAGTCTTCTAACATGAGGATAAACATAGAAATCTGAAGAGCTGAGGCAATCTTTAACCATCCTGCGCAGCTCACACCATTTGTCAGTGCTTGGTCATGGTACAGGGGACCTTCTTTCTTTGAAGGACTCTTTTTCCTCCCCATGCACCATTAAGGAAAAAGATTTTGTGTCGGGGAAGCACCTCTTGACCTTTGTCTGAAACTTGGGCAAGTTACAAACCTTTGTAAAGTTGCATACACTCAGCAAAGCTCTTTACTTTCAGCAGCCAAAACACAGGAAGATCCTATTGCTTTGGAGTGTGCCCAATCCCCAGCAGGACCAGGGGCTGCAAAGATGGAGCATCCCATGTGGCTGGGGCTGTGTTGTTCCCCCACTGATCACTCATGTGAAGCGCTGTCAGCCTTGCAGAGGTCCGGGTGACGGCCCACCCCAAAGCTGAGGAGCTTCAGGAGAATCTTCCCTATAGCTCCTTTTCCAAACCAGCTCAGGATAGATAGGAAAACTGAGAGCTGGTTTCCTGTCCCTCCTCAGTCAGTAGCGTGGAGCACGCCCATGGAGCCAGCAGGCTGGAAGCAGAGGTCGGTGTAGGCTGCCAGCTGGAGGGTCTCAGAAACCAGAAGCAAGGTTGTGAAAATGACTGGTAACGTGAGTCAGAAAGGAAGGGCTGGCCCTGGTGGCACAGGAAGATGAGGACTCAAGAGTACTAGTGCAAAAAGGGGATTCATTTTTTAGGAAAAAAGAAAAAGAAAAAGATAGGGAGTTCATAAAAGACGGACTTTATGGTCAAATAAAGGTGCAGATGGCTGTACTGTAAGTATAGATTAATCCATAAAGGGAATAACAGTTGGAATAATTGTAATTTTAAATGTTTTTTAATACACAATTCTGGGTTACACAAGAGATGTATTACACAGGGTTAATGACTGACGAGCAGGTCAGGATTTTGTACCTGAATGTGCACTTCCATCCCAGAGCTATCCAGCAGTACCGAGGTGCTGCTGACTGCCCCCTCCTCTGCGGAGAATGTAAAGAGCTGCTGAGGAATAGGTGGGGACTGCCACCATAGTTGAAAGATACTCAATAAGTCAAATTGGAGGAGTAAGATGAAGTAAATTCCCCTTGAGAAGCTTTCATGAATGCTCTGTTCAAATTTCTAATTTCTACATTTGGTCAGCTTTCACCCAAAGAAGAAATTTGTTCAGCATTCTCCATTAAAACAACAGCTCCGGTGACCCATAGCTCAACCACTTGGAATATCAACACATACCAATTTCACATCCTAAAGATTCAGGTTAGAGACATGGAGGAAAAAGTGCAAGGGGGCTATCCCTAGGTATGTCACCTCATTGAGATACATAGGATCTCCACCAAAAGGGGATGGGCAGAGCACAGAAAACAATTTTGTAATATAGAGTAACAGTGTCCTGAAGTGGTTATGGGAACACACACAGTAGTACAAAGAAAGCAAAGGTGCAGTTCATATTACTTGGCCTCCATATCCACCAAACACAAAGCAGCAAATATACATAGGAAGCTAACAGCAACAGAGGAGATTACATCATTTCAAGGACACATCTGACTCTAGCTGTAAGAGAATCCAGAGGAGAACAAATGTCAGACTAAAAGCTGGCAAGAGCCAACAGAGCATTCCAAGCACCATGGCATCACACAAAGATGTATGCACCAGCCATAGACTAAAATGGCCTAAGTTTCAGGGTCATAAACCAAGTAGGGGACTGTTTCACAGCTCCCATCAGAATTTATTCTTAGCATATTCAACTGCCTGAATATTCAGAAGACAGATAGGAAGTAAACGAAATTCAGCAGTCATCTGCTGGCTGATGCTCCTGCATCCTGGAGTGTTTACGGGTTGTGCAACATTTCCTCTCCCAGGGAAAAAAATATGTGTTACAAGACAAAATGTTTTTTTTCAATCACTGATTCTTAATAACAGTTTGTTGCTGAGGTTTTCTTTGCTTTGTCTCTGCTTACCTCAGACACATTAGCGTCTAAATACTAGTGGCTTGTTTGAAAGACTTGCCTTTTGCTTGGTTTACATATCACTGTGTACACTTCTACAATCTTCTTTCTGACTACCACCCTCTCCTCCTTCCAGCCCATCCTAAACAAGCCAAGGAAACTTCTGTTTGTTCTGTGATTACACCAAAAGCTTTGTGCTCATGGAAGGAGGCACTTCTAAGGAAGTCTTAACGCTATTCTGCTTTGGAGAGTAGTAGATTAATATCTCCATATGGTCTTATCTCTATTCGAAAAAGTCAAATTTAAGCAAAGATGGCCATTTCCTATTTCCATGACGAGAAACTGAAAGGTTCTCACAGAAGGGTAAACTGGAAGCTTAAGCATTTCCCTCCTGGACCCTCTGGAATGTCTTCATTCCTGTTGCAGCTTTGATTTAAAACACCTGTTTTGACCAGGGGAAGCCCTCGTCAGACACAATAAAATCCACCTCTGACGTTTCTGCTTTCTTACAAAACACACTTTGCACCTCTTGTGAGTTCTTAGGTGCTTAGTTAGCTCTTAAAAAGCCAAACATTACTTCTTGTCAAATTTCAGTTCTGAAAGCTCACCGGACCAGTAACCATACTGGTAACATAACTGCTAACAAGTGATGAAACTAAGCCTACCCTTCTTGCAGGACTCCAACCGACCTGCGTCTGGCGGAAATTGCTGCGAGCTGTTTGGCAAGCACACAGCTGGGGTGGGAGACCTCCCGCGACTCTTTCTGTCTGCCTCCAGCTAAAGGGATTCATTGGCAACACATGCTCAAAGGGTCTCATGTACTCCTTTAAAGAGGCTGGTTAATTCATAGATGTTACAAGACCCTAGGACTGACTTGTTTTTCTACTGAGTGAATTTTGAGGAAATTCCCCCTTCAACTAAAAGGCTGTTTAAGGGGTAAGCTTAAGTTTGATTTATACTTCCATTCATGATAAGACTATATTATAATACTTGAGAAAACACAAGCTGACTAACCTTTTTGGAAGCTGAGGTAGATGTTTAAAAAATAATAATAAACTGCAGGAATAGATCAACAATTATAAACTAATACTAGGTACTGAATTTCATTATGGGAATGCTTTTAACCGAACTGAAAGAAAAATTGCACTCCACCAGGCCAGGATAACAGCTCTGCAGCCTCTAACTCTACCCTCTTCCCGAGATCTTCAACAGAATTTGATTTAGAGAATCAGGAATATGAAAGATATTTTACAGTATGAAAGATCTCTACATCAAAGTTCTCTTGAAGCAGAGGATTCACAAGTGGCTCCAAGAGTGTTCCAGCCATTGTAAATACATGGAAGAGAAGTATGTTTATCCCACAAAAATGAAAAGGACTCCTGTTGATTTAGTACACAGAGGCAGGAACACATTAGCTTTACAATTAGGCCTTATTGCGGGAGGGTTTACTCAGCTAGTCGGTGTTCTGATTTACACCACACAAAACATCTTTTGAAGTTAAGTTACACGATGTATATAAACCAGGATAGGTCTCTGCCTAGGACTAAGAATAGATAGAGAAGGAAAATCCTTACAGGGAAAAGGCAGAACACGATGTCTGCGAGGGGGAGAGTAAACAGCAACCCATACTGCAGCTGTGTAAATGCACCGAGCCCACGGACGCAGCAGACAATACCATGTGTATATTTATACCAGAGTGTAGGAGTTTTTCAAGCAGAAAAAAATAATCTTTTTTTTTTTAAAGTGTACTTAACTGAGAATGGTATTTATCATTTATTGAGTTTCGGTAAACATGAGAGGACAAACTTAGGCAGGACACACTGAAATTACTTAAAGGATTTTTGCTTTTTAAATATACATATGACTGATAGAATTAGTAGTAGCTAACACAAACTATTACTAAATGAAATTATTACTGTGGTAGCAATGAGTACCTTTGACAGCTACATGCATACTGTACTAGAGAGGAGCATGCTACTGTGGTAGCAGAGTCATGTGTCCCTCCAGAGAGGACTGGACATGCTGAGGGGGAGATGCAGGGCACAGGCAGGGCACACCCTTTGTATGAGGTGGAGGACCCCCATCCCTCTGCATGTTTCTTGTTCTGTACACCACATACCATGGCTGGGGCATGGGCTGAAGTGTCCCTCTAAGTTGTCAGTGTTGACTCCTTGGGGCAGTGTCAGGGTCACTTTCAGGGTGATCTGAGAGAACCCTGATCCTTCCCATGAGTTCTTCCTGATGAAGCAACCCCATCCTCCTTGACATTGATGGTGGCCACAGATCCAGACTAATCCCATCAGACCTGTTCTCCACTTTCAAGTATCTGGAATCATTCAAGCAGCTTCAGAGGCAAAACACAAGAGCATGGTTGCTCAGGGGACAGGAAAAGCAAGCCCGTTCTCTAGCACACTTGACTGAGGTTACCACTGCAGATCAGGCCCCAGAGGTGCTAAATCTCATGGAGCTGCCCTGCATCTTTAACAACAACACTCCAACACATACCGTTCCCCTTCACAAGAGGTGCTTGAGCCATTGTGCTAGATAGAAAATATGCCACTATACACCTGTCAGGCCCCGAGAAAATAACTCTACAGGTACAGGGATGAACATCTGCCCGCTGATATCCTGACCACGACAGTGCCAAGGCCAGTGGTGGGAGGGGGGCTGTGTCTCCAACATTCATGGAGTTGCAGGAGCTAGGTACTGTTCTGGGGAACCACCATCACATCTCCCTTTCCCTCTCCCCCTTCTGCACAGAAAAGACACTTCCCAACCTGGATGAGCTGTGCTGGGCAATACGTGGGGAAAAAAGGGGAAGAGAGGCAAGGGCTGCTGCTGTCCCAGCCCCACTGCTATCTGCGGGGGCCAGGAGGAGACACTGGAGCCTCCTGCTAGTTGCTGTGTGCATGGCCCCATCCACGAACCTGGGTCTACATGTCTATATTGTCCACTTACACTACTCTGCATTTTTGCCTGCAGGTACAGGAACAGCTCATTTTGTGGGCAGAATTTTCTATGGTGGCCAAAGGTCTGTTGTTAGCAGCAGCTATAGTTCATGATGACATTTTTCAGATGGCTTTACAATTCACTAAGTGGTTTTCTTAGACAAGATTCTTCTCCTCAGGCTGCTCTCCTGTTTTCCTGGGAAGTGTAATGTTTTTCTCCCAGCTCCTTTGATGATAAAACTCCATGCCCCCTTGAAAAAGCTATCCAGTCCTTCCCCGCTTCTCTGTTCTGCTGAGCTCGGGATCGCTCCATGGACCTACCTAATTTTAATGTTGCTATTTAACTGGATGGACAGACTTCTTCCATTTTACATTTATATTTCATAGCACATCTGCAGAATTTGAGAGTTCACTGCATGGATGTTTCAAACCACACCATAGGATCTTGGCAGTTACACATAACTATAGAGATTTTATACACATACATCTGACGTACAGAGGAAGTAATTAAACCATATGGACCTCTCCCATACAGTAGGCAGCACAGCACAAGTCTTCTCACTTGATTTATTATAACCTTATGTCATTTAGCAAAACCAACTCTGCAGCTGTTTGAAAGAAAGAAGCCAGCTGAGAAGTAGAGAGAGGACCTGCACGGGGAGCTGTGGCTCAGTCAATCCTGAGCGTTTTTGGTGCCTGTGGCTGTACAGTGCAGTCAAGATCTTGTTGGAAGCACGAGGTATGAGTTAGCAGAGCACAAACTCTGCCGTTTGGCTTGCGAGGCTTCCTAACAACAAGAAAAACAAGTAAATCTGTCCTCAGCCTACACATTTACCTCTGCCTCTGCTCCAATGGCAGGGGCTAGGGAGGAGGGGCTGTAGGGGACAGGACCAGAAGCTGACCCTTGTCACCCAGGGAGAGCCCACCCCTCCTCTGTCCTGCAGCTTTGCTCTGTGTGGAGATGTTGAAGAAGGACAAGGCTGGGCTCAGGAAAGTTAGCCTGGCCCATCTGCAGGGCATACTGATGGTGGGGGAATGGTCCCTGTAATCTTTGCCACTGTGCCAATTCCCTACCAAACAAAAACTAAAGTAAAAGCTGTAGAAAAGGGTACAAGATGGTGCTACACTGCACAACTGTGCAAAGCACGTGGAAGAGAGCACTCTGTAATGGAAAGGGAGTCAGTCTCACGGTGGTAAGGGATACTCTGCAGCAGCACCACAGTCATATTTGAACTGAAGAGTTCCCTGTGGAAAATATGTTCTATCCATTGCATGCCCTCATTAAATACCGGAATAATGAACATACACACATCCAACACCCACAGCGTGGTGTGGTGCCTTGGGGCCCTGTGATGCTGGAGCCCTAGTCCATTGGAAAGAAGCTGTCACTGTGCCTCTCTGCGTGCTGCTACCTCTGCCATCTGTGCTTGGGAGCAGATGACAGAAAGATCATAAAAAGAGAAGTAGAGGATATAGAAACTGAGAAATACCCAAAAGCAAGAGGTGGTTTATAGTGAAAACCAGGAGTATTTGAATCAGAAGAGAGTAATACAGACATATCCACATCCTTATTAGGGTGGACTGAAAGATTATATTGGCTGCTGTACCCTGAATGGAGTGAAGTACTATCTGTACTGGGGAGAACAGCGAGCACAAGAACTCTTTTTTGCTCTTATGCTGTTACTATGCTTTGCCAACAACCTTGGGGCCAAATAAACCTGCTTTTTAACAAGTTATAAGGCTTGATAATATCTCTTTAACCAGTGATAATATATTTGCAAGAATTTAGTTAGTTTTGCTAACTAACAGAATAAGCAGTAGATAGATAGAGAATTTCATCAAACAATCATGATCCATACAAAAAACCCCAAACCAAATGCAAACAAAAACCACCCACAAAACCAAAGAGCTTGCTCTGGGCACCTATGATAGTACAAGACAGAAAAGAATCCAACAGACTAGTATAATCTTTCCATAGAAAAATAATTTTAGCCTGTGGGTGAAAAAATGCTGCTGCGATGTTTTATTTGTTTGGGCTTGCAGCTTATTCATTGTCTAGCGCAATTCTCCATGCCTAAAACATGGGCTTCTATCCTTCAAGATCTTTTTGCAGCTTTCCAAAGTGAATATAACTGTAAGATATTTTAACACTTGTCTTCCTTTTCCAGATCAATGTAGTAGAAACACTTACATACACTTCAAAAGCCTTGTTCATTACACAAAGACACTGAAAAATATTTGGAAATCTTACGTGCAAACTGAGGTAAATAGGGAACATTTATTCTCTTAAGTGTCAACAAGAAAATGCTGAGAACAGGCTCAGTTGCCTCAGCAGATACTGTTCATGATGACAGCCTGTCCATTCCCACATTCCTGGTCTCTCCAGGTCAGCCTCAAAGGATTCCACTAATAGTTTGGTACTTACCAAAGTAGACAAAAAGAAAATGGGTCAATGTTACTTGCTCCCATGTGACAAAAATACAGAAAATAGAAACAAGCACCATTTGAGAAACTTGTAAAGCCTTGGACACATGTCATGAGAAACCATTTACACTCTCTAGAGTGTAATTTAAGTGCTAAAAGATGACCTGGATTATCCCCCTTGGATGCCTGTGTGAGCTACCCAGCTACAGAGCAAGGCTATCATCCACGTTCTTTAAACTCCTGCTCACAGTAAGCAGAAATTGCAAAACTTGGCCAAAAGCACAAAAAATATTTTTTGTGCAGAAGTTACACTGTCTGATTGTCAGAACTCAGAGCCTGAAGATCTAACCAAACAGACAGTATATTTGTCCTAAAATAATCCTGACAGTGCGTTTCGTTCCCATAATGAAGTGTAATTAGTATGTGAAAACCAAACAAAAATATCAATGATATGTGAGAATGTACTGTGCTGTGCAGATACTATTCACCATAATGAGTGGAAAGATTAAAGATGACTAGACAGTAATGAGATTACTTAACTGCTATCTGCTTAAGTATCTGCTTAAAATTGCAGATATTTATTTTCTAAATATGATAAAATACAGGTTTGGCATTTCACAGGAAGACAGGAAGGAAAGAAAAATGCTGTTTAATTTTTAGTAAAAAGGTGTATTAATATATTTAAATAGTTGTGAATTACATCCAAAGGCTTTGTATCCCAGCATCAGCTACTGTGACCAAAGGTAACTTTGTACTACTCGTCTTCAGCAAGTTTCCATTCTACTATTTCTTCACTACAGTTAAATTTTAAGTCTTGTTTTATCTTCTGCAATAAAGCGGCTCTCAGTTCCTTGCCGTGATTTCTCTTGCTTTTTCCTTCATCACTCATTCAAATTTGTGATATGCAGATGGCCAAATACACTCTTAAAAATGCTGCCCTGAAAATAAATTCCTAAAATACCTTCTCAATTTATTAGCAAACTGCTGTAACATTTGTTTTCTTATTTGAGTGCAACAAGCCCATAAATCAATGGAATATGTAGGTAACATTTTAAAAGTCATTTCAAACGCAAGAGTTGAATTTGCATTACAAATAAGACTTAATCCAGCGCATTAACTTCAATCATAATTTTGTTTAAACTACAACCTTGGTGTTCATTTTGATTGATTACACTAATTCTTGGGCTTTGTCCAAACTGCTGAATTGTTCTCTCATCACACCAGCTGAGATTGCAAAGGTTTTTGATACAAGCTCATAGGAAAAGTATCTGCACAGTTTTATTCTTTTTCTCCTTTGGAGGAATTTTGCTTTCAGGGTTGGAGCAAAAGACAGAGAGTGCAATTTATTAGTGTGGGATGGGCTTAAAAATACTCTAGTCCTTCAGATTACAAATATATACAATTTTCCAAGTTTCATATCTAGCTGATGCTCTGCAAAAGAGCAGAAAAATAAAAAAGGAGGGAAGAAATAATTTTTGGTTGATATACATATTTTGTTTGATTTGAAAGAAAGACCCACATTTGAGTTTACTTTATCTTTTAAACATTCTTTACAATGTTCTGAACAATTATAAATGAAAATGTGATTTTGGTGTGAATATTTCTTTGTATTTCTGTATGCACTGAAGCAAAACACCCTGCTTTTTCTTACATATTTTTGCATTTTTTATTTGAAACACTATCTGAGGAAAACCTTTCACTGACTTTTCCCAAATCTCAGATTTTGGGTAGAATACATACATAGGAGGATTCACTGCTTCTTGCTCATGGGAAAGTTATCTAACCTCCATCCACAAGTTCAAAAAAAAAATCTGATGTTGATTAAACATGTATAAACAGAGCTTAAAAAAAAAAAAGGAAACATGCGTGCTTCACTCAAAAAAATGTCAGGACAAATGTACTGAAGAACAGCAATTAGCAATCAACAGGAGTATCCAGCCACACAGTTGATTGATAGACAACACAGTCCAGGTTAAGCATTTTTCACTAAGTAAAACATTAGGTCACAAAGTAGGCATTAAGGTTCAGACTAACTCAAGTTCAAGTTCTATCAAGCAAACCTGTACCCTGCCTGCCTTCAGTAGCTAACTAAAGATTATGGGTCTACTTACTGCTAACAGTTCATGCAATTAAGCCATAAACCCAAGATTTAGGTGCCTATGGAACAACATCAAGACTTCTGGGATTGATGTATGCTGGCAAGACCTTGTAAGGCAGTGTTTTGAAAGTATAAACATAAACAAAAGCATCCATTTGAAACTGTACCCTCAAATGTATGTGTAAAAGGGAACTGTATCTGAAAGCTGAATTGAGCTTCACACCATTAAAAACTTTTTCATTGTAACACTCTTCTTTTCCTGTCTTTTGCAGTCACCAGTAAGCTACTTTTCATTGTTGCCTTGGGTAGACAAAAAAAGAAAATTAAATCTCAGTGTACCACACCAGACTTAATTAGACTATTGACATGATGAGGGCTGCCTTCTTGTCTGTGCATAAAGTATAATAGTACTAGAAGTATTTTGCTTTTAAATCTGCTGCCATTACAGATACCCTTCTGAGGGCAGCTCCTCTTCCTGGAAGTTTCCAGAGACTTAAGCTTGTCCTGTGAAGCAATATGAAATTTTGAAGCACCTTTGTTTGGTACTTCATATCAATTCTAGTGCAGAATCTGACAATACTTCAGAAGATACATGATCAAGTTCACTCCTAAAGCTTTCTATATGGCAAACACAGGAAAGCAAATAGGACACTTTTCAAACCACTTCTGTCTCAGGAAGTTAAGAACAAAAAGAGAAAGATGAGGAAGGGCAGGCTACTGCAAGGCATGTAAGCTTTGCGTAGTTTTGGCTTGTGTAATCAGTGTGGTTTCTTCTGATGAGGGATTCCTGTTTGGGTGTTTGTTGAGTGGCTACCTGGGGATATCTGAAGGGTGTATGAACTGGCAGGGTGGTTCTTTGACCCTTACCATGGAGGAGCTTGCACAACTGAGGAGCTTGCTCCGGGCTGTATACAGAGGCTCAGGTCAGCCTGCCTTCTCCCCATGACTCATCTCAGTGAGGCCAGATCTTCCTTCTTGCTACTTAGCCTAACATGGGTAGAGGAGGGAAATGGAAAAGCAATCCCACTCACCTCTCAAAGGAGAAGTTATACTAACATAAACTTTCAAGAACTAACAAATTGTAAGTTCAGGATGCGGGCACAAGCTGAGTGACAGAGCAGTGACCACTCTGTTTGCTGCCGGGAGAGTGCAAGTTGTATTGCTGCTCAGCTGGAGGCAGGTTTTGTATGTGCAGCCCCTGGTCCTAGCAGAAGTCCTGGATTTGTCCTCTAGAGGCAAGAGTGGCTGACCTGGAGAGAAACAGCTCCAGAGGCAAGGCCTGACAGGATGTGGTGGAGTGGTCCAGTCTCTTCTGTGGTCATCCTCACATGGCAACCATCAGAAAAACCCCTTGATGTTGACTAAACATGTATGCAGAGGCTGTCAGTCTGAGGGAAAGTACATGATCAGCTTTCAATGAGGGATCAAATCTCTGATAAACTAATCTCCATCTGATTATAATGTCCATCTGGCATAAGGATGTTCCTGGAGCAAAGGGAATCTTCCAGGAGAGGACAAAGCAGGCGATAGTAGTGGGAGGTTTGATTATCTGAAACAGATAGCTGGGTTTGAAACAGCTAAGAGGACTGAAAGGTCTGTTGAGTGCAAAGACAGTAGAGCCCACAGGATGCCAGGTAGGTACTTAGTCTCAGGTACTTAGAAGGGAGGAACCAATGGTCACAATCTACCGCTGATGTTAGAAAGTAACATAGGGATGTTCTAGGGGGTTAACTCAAGGCTGTTGTGTGGGAGACTGAAGTCCTTGCAAACTCCTTGGAATGAGAGAAACCTGCAGAGGAGGAATGGGATGGACATCAGTTAAAATAGAAAAAGGCTATTACTGAAAATCAGAAAGTTCACAGAGAAACGGCTAAACTAAGTACAGGGGGAAGACTGACAGCCATAGTGGAGCACCTGGGTCAGGCTGAAAGAACTTATGAGGGGGACATGGCTAATGTTCAATACATTCCTGAAAAGGCAAGGGAGGAAATGAACAGCATAAATACAATATATAGGGAAGGTAAATAACACTATTTACAATGCCACTTGACTAGTGATTGCAATGGAGAATGGGAAACATTTGTAAGTGCTTCTACAGCAATGCTAGAGATATAAAGAACAAGATTATGCAATTACACTACTTGGCAACAAATGACAGCCCTGATATAACAAGCATCTCACACTGCTGAAAGGAGGACAATCAGTGGCACCCAGAGTTGCTGGGCTGTCTACAGGAATGATAGAAAATGAGATACAGCCAGGGCACTGACACAGCATGTGAAGGCTAAAACAAAGTGTAATCAAAAAACCAAACCAAAAAACTAAGGACAGAGGGGAACATTAAGGAATCCTTGTCAGTGGAAATAACAGAAAGGCAGGGCTGGGTTCATAATTAGGGATCCCCTGTTAAAGATACAGATCAAGAAATGCTCAATGAAATTACAGAAGCAGCAAAACTAGGTCAGGTAGCAATACTGGCAAATTCTAATTCCCAACATACTGTCAGGTACAATGCCTCATCCAGTTGGGATAAGGATATTAAGTTTTTGGACACAGTAACTGACTGGCTCTTAGTGTGGTGAGACCTGGAACCCACAAGAAAGGATGTCACTCTGGGTTTAGCCTCGAGGGCTGCACAGGACCTGCTTCAAGAGGTACTCGTGGGAGAACTGCTCTGTAATAGCTTCAGAATATAACTGAACTTAATGCTGTAGTGGGATGGAGTAAGCCAAACAAATACATCACACAGATACTAAATTTCAAGAAGGGGAAATACATAAAATCACAAAAATAGTAAAAACCTAAAAAAAGCAGTCAAAAAGGCAAGAAGCCTAAAGCAACCTGGAGGCTTTTCAAAAAAACTGTATTAAAAGTCCTGGTAAACTATGTGTCACACATCAAAAAGAAGGTAAACCAGTTCAATAAAAACCCTGCATAGCTCATAAAAAAGCTAAGGAGGCAATTGTAAGGAAAAAGGTTAGCATTTAAAAACTGCTGAAATGAACAGGAAAGCCCATAAAAAAAAAAGATCAAGAGTAAATGGAAACTAGGATGGCTAAAAAAGGATGCAAATATTTTGCAGAACATCATCAAGGTGATAGTAAAAAGCTTTTTAAAGAAAAGCAAGAAGCCATCAAGTGAAATATCGGTACCACATGATGCCAAAGGCTTGTAAGGAGCACTCAGGGATGTAAAGCCATAGTAGAGAAACTTAGTGACCTCTTTGAATAGATCTTTACTGATGAAGGTGTTTGAGAAGGTCCCAAATCCAGATTAATTTCAGGTAAAGGAAGTAGTAGATAAAATAGATAAGGTAGAATTTACTAACTGATCAGCAGTGGGTGACATTCACCTGGGATTTCTGAAGGAACTCAAGCATGAAATTGAAGATCTGCTGGCTAAGGTGTGTAACCCATCATTACAAACTGCCACCACACCAGCAAGCTGGTGCCAGCCAAGCTCCTACATGGAAAAGAGGCCCAAGAGGAGACCCTGGGAACTGTTGGCCAGTTCATCTGATTTTCCTGCTTGGCCAGACAGTAGTCTACCTTAAGGAATACAATAACTGAGCACAAGCGGGGCCTACAAGAAAGCTGTGGAGGGCCTGTTTACAAGGGCATGAAGCAATAAGATGAGGGACAATGGTTTTAAACTAAAGAAGGGTAGATTTAGATTGGACATTATGAAGAAGTTCTTTACTGTGAGGGTAGTGTAACATTGGAACAGGTTGCCCAAGGAGGTGATGGAGGTCCCATGCCCAAAGACATTCAATGTCATGCTTGATGAGGCTCTGAGCAACTTGATCTAGTTAAGGATGTCCCTGCTTATTGCAGGGGAGCTGGACTGGATGACCTTTAGAGGTCCCCTCTACTCCAAGGCATTCTATGATTCTATGATGCTAAGGATTAGCACAGTAAAGCAGGCCCTAGTGATCATAATACATTTGGATTTTCAAAATGGCTTCGACAAAGTACTTCACTGAAGCTTTTTAAAATAAAATTTATTGGGGTTAGAAGAAAGGTACTCTCTTCCTGAAGGCTATTCAAGGATAGGAAGAAAAGAGCAGTGCTTGATGGTCACATTTTAAAGTGGAGACACAACAGCTGGAACTGATTTTAGTAAAGACTTCAACAGTGAGCTAGAGAAGGAACTGAAGTGTGAAACATCCATGTCTATCGATGATACTAACCTCTCTCAAGTTGCTAAATGCCATGCTGGGCATGGGGGATGGGGAGATCTGGTGATCTTCCATTCTGGGAGATCCAAAAGGACCTCACCAAACTGAGTGGGCAGATAGGCTTCAGCACTGGGGGGCATCAGGAATGGTATTGAGAAGAAAACAGAGGGTGTCAATTTGCTGTTATGCAAGAGCTCAGTGCACCCATAATCCTGTGTGCTGTGTACAGTCTGGTCTCTCATGGAAGAGAGAGAAGTATACAAGTACTAAGAGTTCAGTGTTGCCTTCAAAAGAGAACCTAAAAAGGCTTCAAGTCTTCTGTTTGGACAGGAGAAAGCCAAGAGGCAATATGACTGAGTTTTACTAAATTAGGGAAGTAGTGAACACGGTAAATGCAGAACTGCTCCTTTCCAGGTCCTACAGTACTGGAAATAGGATGTACTTAATGTAATGAGAGAGGGAGATTGACTTAGAACAGGCCAGACCGTTCTTTTTTTTTTTTTATCTGTATAGTGACCTCCTTGGTGCCACAGGAGGTTGTGAAGACACGGTTACCACAGCTTTGGATTAGATAAATTCAGGGATAAACACAGACACTGAAGGAAATACATAAATATGTCACATTTCTAATAGGGTGATCTTGGCAACAAGGGAAAGGGACTGTAGAAAGTTGCCAGAGCTCTGTGCTCCCTCTAAATAACATTTCCTACTGCCACTGTCGGGGACAGAGCAGGGGGCTGGAGGAACTACAATTCTAATCTGGGAAGACATTTCTTATGTTCTTATTTTGTAAAAAATAAGAGTAAAATACCAGATTTCACCAGATAGATCAACTTACACTATCCAAGAGGAGCTACACTACAAAGGAGCAACTGTTATTACATCAGCTTAGAAGCCAATTAATTGTGATGTTCAAGAATTACAGTAACAGTTAATAAAACTCTTTTACTGGATTTAAACGTTTCCCTACAATCTAAGAATGGAATTGACTTTAGAATATTTGTGTTGTGCTTTGTTGATGAACTGTGAACTGGTGACGGCTTCCCCTTGACCATTGCATTAATTAAAGAAATGGAGCAGATAGTCTGTCAAGGAGTTATAGTGAACCTTCATGTCAGTCTTGGTTAAAAAGGAATGTTTAGGCATTCCCAAAAAGTGGCCTTCATGGGGGGACATAAAGCTGTCTTTTAAATTCACAGTTTTCATTATTCCAGCCCCTTGCAAAAACAATGGCTAAATGGCTCGAGCACTAGTAAGTGCTTGACTCAGACAGAAAGTACAAAGCAAGATTTCAAGAAAGTGCATTTTCTCACTGTATAGAAAGATCAGAAAGATTTCTACTCACTTCCACCTTCTACAAAGCCTTCTAGATTGGTTACGAAGTGAGACTGATTACGATCTTCAATAGGTCAAATAGCCATTGTACTGAAAGAAATTATAATTTTCTACACGAATGCATTAATGTTTAACAAATTTTGAAGGTGCATACATTGTTCTCTGCCCAATATGTGGTTTGAAAAGAACTATAAAGCTCAAAATTTTAGGAGTTGCAATAAAAATCTAGAGGAAAAAGAAAGAAACCAGAAGTTTTTTGTTTGCTTGTTTGTTTTTCCTTTAGTCCAGGACTTCCATTTCATTCCATACTTCAGTATTGAAATTCTGTATTTCAGTGCTTCCCTCTTACCCAAGCAACAGGGTACTCACAGGTACTACAGGAAAGTCTGTTATCAGAGAAGAACAACTTAGGAGAAGGTGTCTTAGGAGAAAACGAGAAGGTGAGTCCATTTCATCTTAGGGAGAAGTTGAGTCTGTTGCCTTTCCTCTCCCTGTTCACACTGTGCCCTTCACTGAGGCTTATAATGTGGTTTCTTTTCATGTGGATTTGAAGACTCCTGCAGGAGCTTCAATTCCCGATGGAACTCGGTTGACCTTTTTGCCAGCAGTGAGAAGGGGAGGTGAGGGTGAGGCTGGTTCCCAAGCTTGGCTTCTGTAGCCCCAGCTCCAAGCAGCTGTCTAGTTGCAAGATACCATTAGTAGACTGGGTATTTGTATCCAATTAACAGTAAATATGCTCCTAGGTTTAAGTAAATTCATTAGGCTGCAGTGAAGAAGAACGAGACTAGAGTATCACTAGACTAAAAAAAAAAAAAAAAAAGCTTATGAAAGACGTTCCCTTTGCCCTTTTTCCTCCAAAGGTGTGAACTAAAAAAAGCAAGACAGGAGGTGGGAACTTCAAGCAGATCATGTGTGGCCCAAGAAAGACATTCCTTTAGAGAAACTTCTCTAAGCAACAGCTCAGAATTTGCTGTGAACTGCAAACGTGGTCATCAGCAATGTCCGATGATTTTCTAAATGTTTGAATTCAACCTGTCTTCCTCTGGGAAGGAGGCAGAAGTGCCTTTCACGGGTGCCCTCACAGCCCCAGGAGCAGCTCTGAGGAGAGGTGGGAAGTTGCAGGTTAGCAGCTGCCTTGGCCTTGCTGCAGCAGCTCTCCCACAGCTACAGCAGACAAAGCTCCGGCTGTTTCATTTTCCTGTCTCCACTGGCTTTTGTCAAGTTGTGTCTGAGTCCAGGGAAAGTTGCAGGGCTGAGCCCAGCCAAAAAAGAGTGGAGGAGAAACTAAAAACTCCTACCTTTCTCTGGTATACTCATGCTTGCTAGGTGCATGCACTGATTTGTGCTAGGTGGCCTTTTGTCCCTCAAAACTGCCCGTATGAGACACAATTCAACTTTCCTGTGCCTTTGAGCCTAACCTCATGAGTCCCAAATGAAAAGCAGCATAAACAGAAGCACAGAGCTTCCAGCTGTCCTGCATCTGGAGACCTGGCACAAACCACCAAAGCCTGGATGAATCCTCACACATCAAGACAATGCCTCTCTGACCCTAGATCAGAGCTCCCAGAAGATATCAGCAGGCAGATTTTGTAAAAAACAGTTTTTAAAAACGCCAAAGCCATTGGATTAAGACAACAAATAAAGAGAAGCATCTTTATTTAAATGCTCTACCTTAAGGCTGTAACTGAAGCAATGACAGAAAATGAAGTAGAAGGACACAGGAATAAAAAGCAAGCATTTCTTCAGACCTTTTCTATTTTCATAGTTTGCAAACTTATTTACTTCTCCAATCAATTTACCTCATTCAACAGCTTCTGATACACTTTCGGTAGCAGCAATCCAAGGAAGTGCTTTTGTTTGCCTAGTTTTGAAAGGTTTATCATGAGGAAGTCTTTTCAGGGGATGGTGGGGCTGACAGCTGCTTCCACCTGAGCTCCAGATGCCCTGCAAGTGACAGCCCTGCTGTCCTGAGACGGAGAGTGGCTGCAGAAGCAGGCTCTGACAGACTGCTTCAGGCGCTTTACAAGTGCAAACACGCAATAAGTCTATTGTGCATGTAATGAGTCACCTCAAACAGAAAATGTGTGTCGTGCCAGACTGTTATACAGAGTTTTTGTGAAAATAAATATTCCCATTGAGGATTAGCATGAGACCAGAAGCTATGCCAAATTTGACTAGTCTCTAAAGGCCAATCTTGTTCCTTAAACCAGATGTTTAACGGGGGTTGTGCATGTGAAGAGACTAGCAGACACAAACTACATGCAGTGTGTGCTGCTTCAGAATGAGGCGTTACCATTTCAGAGTTAAAACATGTTTTTTGAAGTGTTCTAAAATTCTTTAAATCACTTTCCCCAATACTCCTTCACATAATGCTCAATTAACCACAAATAGAAAAATATAATTTATGTTTTTATTACTGTCTATTTAAAGGGAGGCCAATGCGATTACTTATGGGCGTTACATATTTCCCTGGGCTAAATCAAAGAGTGAGAGTGGCAATCAAGTACACAAAATCTGGCCTTATCTCCCAATCTAGATACTAAACAACTCACAGTGAACTTCATGTCAGTGGCACCTAATTGGTTCTCTACTCTGGTAATTTAACATTTTCAGCTTTACTCACCTATGCAGTTACTTTTGTTTAGCTACCTCTTTTGTCTTGCAGACTTGGCAACTTGAAATTACAGGTTATTTAGTCAATAAGGAATGTGAAAAATATTTCAGCCACAAATACTGCAACAGATACTTTCACAAATTCTAGCGGAGAATAAGTACATCCATGGTCTGCTTTTAGAACCAAAAAAATTGACACTGAAAAAAGACATAGTAATGTCATACTTGAAGCCATTTCATATAGCATCAGTTTTTGACTTTCATTGCCCTTGGAGGGATGTGGCAGGAGGCACTCACCAAACTTCATGTGCTGGAGGATGAGGGTAAGGTAGTAACAGCTGGAGGGAGCCCCACCAGAAGCTGTGTCTCTGGGGAGGGCTTGTTTGTCCTTAGCTTCATCAGGTTGCCATTCAGGTATTGTAATGGAAAGCAGACCGTGAACAGATCATGGTCAGGGGATGGGAGTATAACCATTACAGTCCTCGTGGCATGGTAACCCCAGGATCATCTGACTTTCATGGAGACACTGGGACTTCTGCTATAAACAAGAATGTTCCCTGCCTCCCACCTACATTGTGACTTTCCTACCACTTCTTCCTCCGCTCAGACTTGGAGTCAAGCTTGAGGAATGCAAGGGGAATGGGAACTGATAGCCTGCTGTGGGGAGGGAAGGCAGAAAATGAAAAAATCTTTTGAGTTTTGTGATAGTACAACAAGCATATGACCTGCCGCCACGTCTCTTGCCTGACTTATTCTTAGAGATGGGTGGATGGAAAAGGCTGAGTCACCGTCTCAGCTGCAGAAGACCAAGCTGTACAGAAGGAGCCTGCCAGCCAGGGCTCCAAGCCATACAGGATAGGAACTGCCCTATTTCTCGGAGCTCTTTGTGGCAGGTGGCTAATCCTCTCCACCCCATTTCCCTTCCTCTACCTCATTCCTCACTATTCCCCAAAGCAAAGAAGAGGCAATTGGCAACAATCTAACATCAGAAGTCCCAAGCAGTTCAGTTCCAGCAGGGATTTCAGGTTTTGCAGGTCTGTTTCTCCTTAGTTTTAATGGAAATCACATGTATGGGGTATCTTTTTACCAGATACCCATTTCTTAGAATGACTTCAAGAACATTACTGACTGATTTTGTCTATATTCATTTAGCACTGTCACACAAAACAGTGATGCTCTAGCACTTAGCTTTCCTAAAATTCTGATCTGATCAGCTCGTCATGGCTGTCAGGTCCCCTCTCTTTGAGAGAAGAACCTGCTGTATTTCATAACAAATACTTCTTCAAATCTACAAGCTCTTCAGAAAGTAACATGAAATCACAGTAACTTTTCCCTGAAAAAGAATAACTGAATACTCTTAGCAGTCTGATGCAAGTCCACCTACAGCTAATGGTGTTGAACTAGTACCATCAAGAATGTTTTAGAAGAAAAAATGTTACTTACGCGGCTTCCTTTTTCAGGGAAACACTGACATCCTCCACTGCAGTCTCTGCCTCCACATGGTCCTGTGTAAGTCTTTCCACCCTGAAAACCAGAACACACATAAAACAAAGGTTAGAAGGTATCAGCTACAATACCTGGCACAGCACTGTAAGCTTTGATTAGCAGACTTGCTGGGAATTTGTCCAAGCAAAGACCAGGTTCAGATCTATGACTTCCAGTTGAAACCTCTTTAATCTACGCTTAGAAGCAGCCATGAGTGACTTTCCAGTTCTTGGGAGATCAGCATCAAGAAATATAATGTTACTCTATTAATTTCCCTCCACATTTTCAAAACATTGCAGCTCCATGCTGAGCAGTATCTCACGCATCTTTTTGACACATGCAACAGATATCATATCACAGAAGTGCAGCTGCTTGGATTCTTCAGGGACATGGACTAAGTCCCAGGTCACAATGCAGTGCATCCTACTAAGCATGCTCTAAATTGTTGCTATATTTTAAAATATTTATGCGTGGACATAAAGGAAGATGTAGGTATCATGTTCAAAATCATAAGCCAAACTCCTGCCCTCTCCTCTTCAATGGCCACCTACTCTGGAGGCACCTAAAACTTGCAAGCAAGCAACGACTGTGACCAAGAAGTCAGACCTAGATTAAGTAGATGACTGCATTTACATCTCTCCTGCCTGTCCAGAACCACCTTGGCCTGGGCCACAAATATATGGATCACAAAATATGCACCACTCCGTGCAAATCTTTGGCTGGAGTTCAACAGGCAGGCCAGCTCCAGTTACACCTAGCACACCCTGCCTGCACCAGATAAAACAGCTACAGTCACTCTTCTTCAGAAACCTGAACAGCAGAGATGCTGTGCGTGCTGTGGTGTGCCTTTCGTAACTGTAATTTAAGAATTAGGAATACTGTGATGACCAGCCTGCGGCCCATCTAAACCCAGGATTTTGAACCCCTGGAAGTGCCCCAGCAGCCTAGTAAGTAATCTGGGAAATGAGGAAGGGACTTCTCATTGCTATTTCTGAACCTGGTTTCCCCCACAGTGAATAAATAATACAGCCAGAAGAAAAAGAGAGAAGGACTGAAGTCTAGTGGCTCCAGGAAGGACATCTTGGGAGTCACAGTCCCTCATTCAGGGTGACTGCAAATTTCCACATGCACTGCTCCTTAGATAAAACCCCAAGGCACCCCAGCTGTAGGGTAGAGTCAGGCTTCATGTTGCTTGCTCCCCTCTTGGCTGGAAGAACCCTGAATTCTTCGTTGTGGCGCAGTAGGGACAAATGGTCCCTTCAAGCTTCCTGCCTCCTTCATAGCTTGAGCACATCATCTCTTGAAAGGGAGGTGACAGGGGCATAAACAAGCCCACAAAACAAGACTGGTGCTCTGGCTTCTATGCTGTTGCTTAAATAGGCAGTGATGCTGCCGATCCTGCCTCCAGCCCTGACTCAAGGAGCTAAAACACAGAGAGGGACCAACAATGCCACGTGTAGCACTTTTCATATTGCTCTAAGCAACCCCTTACTCAACACCTGGGGTTGTTGGGTCGCATTTCTCAGATTTTTGTTTTTGTTTTTCTTTTTTTTTTTAATTAATCTAATTGCAGATGAAATGTGTATCCCTTTCTCAGGATCCTTCATTCCACAGAGTTTCCCCCACAATTCCTTTTCAAAATTTAAGAACAGTTCTTTATGGACACCATGCAGATGTACAGCCTGTGTGAACGTATTTCTCTGCAGGATACAGGTCTTCATTAAGGAGTAGTGTGCTAAGTAGTGCTGCCATTAATAAGAATCAATTCTGAACTTTTAGAGATCTGTTTTGGTTGGACCTGTAAATAACAGTACATCCCAACCTAACCGTAACAAACTGACAGATACAGTATCATGTGATTTTTCAATCACGCCTACTGAGAGAACAACAAGGAGAACAAACAATACACTTATTTCGCTCTTAGTTAGCAGTTTGACTCTAAATTTGGTAAACTGTTGCTATGGAGAAAATAGAGTATGAATCAGAACTATGGCAAGATATTTCTGTCCTTGAAAAAATAAAAAAAATAAAAAAAAGGAGGCTGCTAATGCTTGTTTCAACTGGAAGAAGTTCAAGGTCTATTGTTTGTGTACTATCCACCATCCAAAATTTCAATTTGCATGCTGTAACAATACCAGCAGCTAATGTGGGGACACAATTGTTTTCTTCCACAATTTTAGGAAGTTTTTTTTTTTTACATTTTCACATTTTATGTCCTTTTATGCGCATAGATTCTTCAGATAATGAAAAGAAAAATCTGGAAGATTCTCTAAAGGTAAGGAACATAATGGGAAAATATTTGAGACCAGCATTAATATACCTCTTCTGAGACCAGCATTAATGTATCTCTTCTGGATTATAATTGGGCTCTCCTTATTGCCTAATTTCCACTGCTTCACTTTTTGACTGCTAGTGGGATGACTTTGGGAGCTTTTAGTCACATACAGCATTTTCTACTTTATTATCTAAGAATGTTTATAATTTCTTAAAAGCAGATCATTGCACTGCTATTCAACCTGACATTACTGAGAAGTTTCAGTATAAAACATTATGGTGTAAAAGACTGTTCATGTTAAAAACCAAATCTGTTAAGGATCCTTGTAAAACTTTGTCAAAAACAATTATATGCATGGGCATACAACTGAGATGAAGGGAAATCAAATGGACATTTATCAGCCAATAATTAGAATGCAAGCCCAGTTTAATGTAGTTTTAAAGTACCACAAGTATTTATGTCTGGAGGAAAACAGATTTCAGGGAACAGAACACCAATGGTGACAATCCAATCTAGTTTTCATCTGAGACAGGTGCCTGGACTACCTTTTTGGTCAGTGGGGAGAACAGTCAGTCCTAGGATACATTTCATTCGATCCTGCACCTCTCCCCTACTGCTTTCTCTTAACTGTAAAGACGGGTGGAGGTGACTAGCTGTAGTGGGTCTGGCTGAGCTGCTTTTCCCCATCCAGCCCTCATGCTGCACTGCTGGGAGCTGGAGGGTGTTGGTAAGACACCCGTGTTATGACTGCCAGTGCTCACATGGCACCAGAGGCTGGGGGGGCCAGATGGGGGAGGGGATACAGCCAACCTGAGCTGACCAGTGGGATATTCCATACCATATGATGTCACCCCAACCATAA
>WUAM01000431.1:125832190-125847828 GCA_024336885.1 Actenoides hombroni | reverse complement strand
GATACAGCCGACCTGAGCTGACCAGTGGGATATTCCATACCATATGACGTCAGCTCAACTATAAAGGGAGAGGGCAGAAGGAGGATGGGGGGCATTCAGCTTTGTCCTCCAAGCACCTGCTACATGTTCTGGAGCCCCGCTTCCTGGACTCGGACTGACATCGCCTGCAGACGGGAAGTAGAGAATAACATCTTTATCTATCATAACCCACAGCTCTTTTCTTTTTGTCTTATTCTCTCCCTGTGTGCCGTGCTGATGGAGGTTGAGAGGAGTGATAGAAGGGCTTGGTGGGCACCTGGTAAACCCACCACACTAGCTTACATGCAGACATCCACTCCCTGGAAATTCTAAGGACAGGGAGATGAATCTCCTGATTTGCTTAACAGGCAGTTAAATGGTGAAAAATGTGTTTGCAGCAGAATGTTATTGTAGGATTTGTGCAACCAAAATGGAAGACTGGCAATAGCCCCCAATTCTGAAGTTGTCTGCTGAGAAAAACATCAATCCAGGTCTTGCTCATGTTTTGGATGATAGCAAATTCCACTTATCTCTAAAAAGTCCAGAGTCTAGGCTGTCTAGAAATGGGATTTATATATTTTAACTTAAGATTTCTGCAATATAGGCAGAACATCTAGCTGCTATTATGGAGCATCCAGAGAATCTCATAAGACCTATTTCGGACATCTGAGCTAAATCTCATCCTGAAAGGGTGATGGGACTGGAAAGTAGACCAGGGTAACTGGTTGAGATGTGTCTTGAGCACAGATCTCTAGCTTCAGGTGAGATGAATCCTATGCTAAGTGTCCAAATTGCACCCAAAAGCGAGCTATGGCCTCTACTGGGAATGCTGGGTGTGAGTGTCCTGGTTTGAGTGAGAAGGAACTAACTGTTCAGTGCTTTTACTTTTTAGCTCAGTCTTTTCTAAATAACAGCAGTTTCTGAAGTTAACAGCATATTTTCACAGACTGACTGCTTCCAGCAGTGATAATGCCCAATGTTTAGATGTATTAGCAACAATTGGTGTGCAGACCAAGGTCACTGATAAATCTTGTGTACAATGTTGTGCATGCAGAAAGTAAAAGGCCTCACCTGCAGGGAGGAGCGGACAGGACAGGTGACCCTAAACTGACCAACGAGGGATTCCAGCCCATATACATCACATCAGTATAAAGCTGAGAGATCACGGGGGTCAAGCAGAGAGCATCTGTTATAGGTCTAGTGAACAGCCCTGACCCTGAACCTTGAAAGATTTATTGGCACCCGGCTTGGGGCACGATTGGAGCTCTGACAGATTGCCCAAATAGTTGGAATTCCAGTTTGCTCAGCTGAGAGAGTATCAGACCTTTTTTTTCTGAGAGTCTTTAAGGGTTGGAAGTTAAAAAAGACCTCTTAAAACATGTCATTTCTAGAAGCAGTATTAGTTTGTGTCTTTAATTTATTCAGAGTTATGTGCCATAATGTCTCCTTACATTCTGTATGCATTGTGTTCTTGTTTACTTGCTCTCACTGTTTCTCTGAAAGCCAAGGGTTCTGGGCACTGGGCAAAAGCCACCGCTCTGCTGTGGTGTTTATCACTGATTTACGTTGTGCTGAGCCGGGCAGCGAACGTGTCTCTGTACTACTGGCATCACATAGTGGATTTTGTTACTAAGAATACTTTCAGCTTTACCTCAGGAAGTGCCACTTTTTATGACATGCAGGACATGCACCACAATTATCCATGCTTCATGAGCCCTCGCAAGAAGCACCACAGCTACTGAGACTGCACAAGCCCCCCTAACAAGCACTGCTGCCACTACTGCAGCTCCCACAACAAACACTGCAGCTATTCCAACTCCCATGAGGACCATTGACCCCTCTGCAACTGGAAAGAAACACCTAACAAAAACAGCATCTCAACTGCATCTCTCCTCTACTACTTTCTCTTAACTGTAAAGGTGAGTGGACTATCTTACATGCAGACATCCACCCTCAGTAAGTCTAAGGACAGGGAGATGAATCTCCTGATTTGCTTACTAGGCATTAAGTTTCTACTCTGTAAGTCTCTCTCCCTTATTCCCTTTCTCTTCCCCATTGGGAAGGGAGAAGGTTTAACAGAGAGCATCTGTTCTAGGTCTAGTGGACAGCCCTAACCCTGAACCTTGACAGTGAGAAAAACTAGTCATCTCCACAACAGATTTACTTTGCAGAGACCAGAACAGAACAGTTCATAACAGATCAGTATCTCTAAGTCATTCTCTGCCCTCTTTTACCTACCAGCTTAGATATCTCCACAGCGGCCCATATGAGTACGTCTAGCTCACAGGACCCGAACCTACTGGAAAATGTGGTTACATCTCCTTTATTTTTAAAAGCGAGCTGGAGAAGATTATGGGGTAGAGAAAGACTGAGTGGAGGAGCTTTACTCTGCCCTATTCATTGCACACAACAGCACAGCAGTTGGCACAGTCCCTTTAGAAAATGGGAGACCTAATTGCAGTTCTCTGATGGAGAAAATCAAACATGCACCTACCTCTGGGAAAGCTTTAACCAGCAAGCTGTGAACTAGGCTGGAATGGATGGAGAAAGGGAATAGGAAAAGCAACAAATGGAAAGGGAGAAGAGGGATTTTTCCAACTTGTCTTTTAATATCATTGGGTCATTGCGCTGGAATGAATACAAGGTTGGTGGTTCAAGGAACATGAACATTGCTCAAACACAAGCAAGTGAAAACAAGTAAGTGCCATCTATGTTTGTAAAGCATGTATGTTTACCTAGTGTAAATACCTCCCTGTTTTTATGTATGTGAAACAGCAAGCATAAAATGTGGGTGTCCCAATACAAAATCTCTATTTGCCTTCTTGCTTTCTAATATTTGGGGTTTTTTGTCCCCTCAAAATATTACTTCTGCACTTACACATCTTCAGCCAAAAAAAACCAACTTAAATGCAGGTTTCTTCGGTCAAAGTCTTAACCCCCCCCGAAGCATATATGCAGTTCTCTTTAATCTTTTCCACACATTAATGATTTATTTATTACTAATCTTGGCCATGTTTGTGTAAACGTTATCTCTGCATGCCCATTCAAGTACCTTCACTTCAAGGGTTGGTATTCTGACAAAGAACAAAGGCAGCCAGAGGACAGACCTCAAAGTACAGTTCTGTGAGTAAAGAAAGACCAGGAAATATAAGCCATTTCCTTACATACAGCTCAAAAAAAAATTACGGAAATTATAATGAAAATATTGCAACGTTGAATCAAAAGACTCCTTACACTGGTATGTTTTTTGATAGAGTTGTGCATTAACTTCTGTCCTGACAAGCCTCATTATGTTCTCTCCATCAACTGCAGCATCTCCTCTGAGCCAGCTGTTGCACCAAGAGAGGCCTTAGAAGGTCTTGGAGCTTGCTGAAAAGCTGAACTATGACTGGGGGTGCTGACATATCACATGCCTCTGCAGCCTGGCACATTCAGATGCTTCACGTGAGATTTGAGCCTGGAAGTCCTGAGGGGATTCCTGGCACATCTGTGGGGCAGCCCTCTGTGTCACTTGCCAGGGAGACCAGCCCAGCCCACACCTACAGTATGGACCTCTGTTTCCACACTTGGATCTTCAGCTGTAGAAACTCAGATTAATTTCCAATTCAGTTTATAAGGCCCTGACTTAGAAACATTAATCTTCTGCTTCCCTAGAAAGAGAAGAGAAAAAAAAATAAGGTAGGAGTATGACAGGGTACTTCTGCTGTTGATAAACCAGACAGGAACTTCAATGGTTTCATAAGTGACTGCACAGTTGGATTTGCTCAAAACCAGCATTTTACTCCTTAAGAGTCGAAAACATTTGTTGCCCCGCTGCCAAACTTATTTCTCTAGAAACATGTATAAACAACCATTCAAAACAAGTATGGAGAAGAGTCAGTGGGGGAGGCCTGGACTGCTCAGTGTCAGGCTTGGTCTGGAAAACACTCTGTCCCCAGAGTTACAATGCCAAAGAAGGAACCAGCCATCTGAAAATGCCTGCTTGTAATCCAGTAGCTACTAGAGCACTGGACAGTAAGACCACTGTGAAGACCTTAATTGGCAAGGGAAAAGGAGAGATAAATTGGCACATTCAGAGAGGAAGGAAAAGATGTGGGTGTGGATCCTCTCTCCAACTGTTCTGAGAACTATTTCGCTAAGAAATAATTCTTTCTTTCATATTTGAATGGGAGCCAGAACCTTTTCTAGACTGGATGCATGGCAACTGGAATGATTTAGTACATGACCTCAATATCATATGAATGTTTACACTTCCCACCAAAAGTATGGGGAGCCATGTAATTACACATCCTTCAATGAAAAATTACCTGGAGGAGAAAACTGGTCCCAGAAGGAACACAGAGAGACTTACCAGCAGCCATATGAAAAAAGCCTAATGCAGTCTTCCCAATGCAATCAGAACAGCAATGTTTGTGGCAACCAATTATGAAGTACTAGTTGGTGTGGAGTATCACAGGATACCTCCCTCTTACAATGGAGTGTATGGATAATACTGGGGGGCAGGGTGCCAAGCAGGCAGGTTCCGAGTCCTGGCAGGCTTGGGAATATCAACAGAGGAGGACTATACAAAAGCAGCACTGCTCCCAGGGCCTGGGATGCCTATGCTTATGTTTGGGGTGAGGGAAGGAAGGGAAAGAGAATACAAAGTCTCTGACGTTGAGAAGATCCAAACAGATGGAAAATTGTCTTCTCAAGTGTGTCTCTGCAAGTATGCTGAAGCCAGCAATGGGAAACATGAATTCTGTACCTCTCAGAAGTGAAGCTATGAAAGACTTTCCTCTTATGGGCTGGCTTGTGGCTCTTGATTACATGAACTTTCTGGCAGGCGGCCTTGACTTGAAGGCTGCATAATTTAATTTCAAAGTGAAACTTCACAGCCCCACATGTTCACTTTTTTTTTAGGTACTATTTACCATCCCCTCTTCAAATAAAAGAGTTCTCTTGTTGCAGTCTCAAGACACTGCCTTGTAACAACTGCAGAAGCCAGACATGATACAGTGTGAACTTACCCTTCACATTTTCATAAAAGCATTTCTAATTTTGTGGCTTTCATCCAAACACACATTTACCCAGAACCCCAGATGGAATCCAGAAGGAGCTGCTGTCATTTAGTAGGCATTACAACTCTTTAAGAGGCTAAGTCAGAGAGTAAATCTCAAAAGCTGCCTAAATATATGGTACAGATATTTGAGTAACTGTCCAGGGGTCTTGCCCACTTACTCAACATGAGGTTGTTTGCAAACAGCACACTTCTGAGCAAGCAGTGCATGCCGTGACACAGCTTTCTGTCAAAAAGCCATTGCATGGAAGACTCATATTTTACAGGTAATGAAGTTGGATTCTGTTGCATTTGGCCTTTTCTTCCCTCACAGAGATTATTATATGCTATCCTAAGAAGGGGACTAGAATGTAAGGTGCAAAAATTCAGTTAAAACATTTAAAAATGTAAAAAATAAAAAATAAGTCACTGCTATAGAAAAATTAACCACTCCTGCTTATTTTTGAAGAATACGTAATGCCATGGGAAAGGGAATCCTAAAAAGCAGATGCAGGTCTCTGCACGAACGTGCTCCAGCTCTCAGGAGCTAATGAAGGGGAGTTAAGATGCAGACGGCTTTTCCTAAAACAAAATTGTATCCAGAGGAGGAAGAACGATGTCCTCTGATACTCCTGTATTTGAGATAGGTGACCTAGTTGCCTAAATGAATGACCATTTGTGTCTTAATCATCAGCTAAGGCTTGAACATGGGCTAGCAAGAGAGAGGTGATGCTGCAGACAAATTAAGCGCTCTGAAGAGTCTCCAGTCACGGTTAAAAATATCTCTTACATCTTACAAAGAGGTAAACATTACATGGTCATCAACTTACACCTAAGGACAACAGTGATCACAGAAGGACAATAGAAGAGTTGCTCATGAGCACTCTGATTTCAGTTTTACCAACTTAAGAATCAGGTTTGCTTGCAGAAAAAACCCCCACAGATATGAGTCTAGCCAGAGTTTGAAGCTGGAAATATATTAATAAAGGTAAGCAAAGGTACATACATTAATTATTATTATTAGTTAAGGCAAGCCCATTGGCTTCCCTGATTATAATGAGAACGCAGACACTTTGCGATACCTAAGTTTGGGTGACTCTTTGTTCAAATGGGAATTTTTAGCTAAATATGAGAGAAAGGTAGAAGATGCAAAAGTAGCTGAAGGAAAATCTGGATTGGTAATGTAACTTTGTTTTGATATCTTGTTAAACTTGGTTCCATCTTTGTAAACGGATGATTTTAGAGATACATATTATTTTAGTCTATTATATTATTTTAGTCTAGCATCTTTTCTTGTGAGCCAACAAACTCTCATCTAGCATCCAACACAGCATTCCTGATCTAAAAGGATGGTGGTCTTGGTCTTTATAGTAAGAGTGCTGCGATATCTTAACACGAGTCCTTACTCCCAACATCCCATCCCTAGAAATTAAGTATATCTCCACAGAAGCTATTTAGGTGGTTTTAAAAAGTAGCATTGCAGGAGTCAGAAGAACTGTTTTCTAGTTACCAGTGATGAAGAAAGCACCCTGACTTGGCAAAGTAGATGTAAACACTTGTTAGGGAGTCTGTGACGACAAGCTGCACTGAAAGACACAGTTTGTTTGTCTTTTAATTTTTATTCTATCATTTTATTTTATTCAAACCACTGTGCATTTTGTATTTGATCTGCACAAGTGTAAAGGCTGATGCAAGGCACAAGTTAGTGGACAGTGTTGTCACCTCAGATGTGCAATAACACCGCACAATGGATCACAAATATTTTCCATAAAGGAATGAGGGTAAAGACAATGTCAGCCCATAATCTGGATTTGGCTTTTGTCCCATATCTTTGTATTACTGGAATAAAATCCCCTTTCCCATCCCTAAGAACAGAAAGCCGTTTGTTCACATACTAGTAGCATAATAATGAAACACAGCATCCACTCAGTAAAGTAGCAATTTCTATATTTAACTACTTTTAGTTTCCAAAGTCTAGTCATTTTCAGTTCTGGAAAGACATCCAAATAATGATATCATTTGCTTCAAACAATAGAAAGTCTGGATGCTATTCTATATATGGAGATATTTTTTTTTTAGTCTATTTATAAACCACGCCAGCTATTTGACCTGTCTAGTTTACTCACCTACGTAAATTGCCAAACTCAGGAAGCTTAAGAATGTATTATTCTTAGTGATTGGTAAACCTTAAAAGTTGGTAAACTGTACTTCAGATACGCATCCTACATTTCTGAACACTCATCTGCACCTACAAACCAACCTGCCAATGCAGAAAAGAGTTCTGCTTTTGAACCAGCAGCAAAGCAATTGCATTAGCCCTGCTCGTGGGGAAAGGACTGCTAGAAAGCAGCCATACAGCTGTTGGCAGGGTCTGGCAGCTGTATTTGTTCAGTGCAGTGCAATGCTGCCAGGGCTTCCCGAAACGTAAGCAGAACCACTGAGATTTTATTCCTGTATTGTGTTCTCTATAAGTACTTAAAAGTGCTTGCTTGTGTATGAACTGCATTTGTAAATTGTTTAGATAGTTTTCCTCTGAAGAATAGCTGTTTGGAGGTAACCTGCTGACCTTGTTCTTATGCATTCAGAGATCCTGGGGTGGTTTTTTTTAACCTTGGGAGGGGTGAGATTGTTGACAGTTTTTAATGGCCTTTTTTAATCCTGTACAATTAAATACAACAGGGGAAAAAAAGAGACCTGAGTTTACGTTCTTCCAGCAGAATTATTTACTAAATTGCAATTAGAAATACATACTAAGAACTGGAAGTATGGAGCTATCGCTGAGAGTGTGATTTGAAAGGAACAGATTTGCACAGGTTTAGCAGCGATGTCACTGTTTTTATCACCCATGATGATGGTCAAGTCTAGTCCAGTGTAATGCTTACAACCCTGGCTCAGTTTTCAGAGCTGGCTGTTCGACAAATGGCTGTACGGGAAATATTGAATGTGGAAATTTGCTATGCAATTTTTCAGAGCTGCTTTTTGGGACTAGACTGGTATTTCCTTAAAAGTAAGAAGAATGGATAAGAGATTTGCAAACTGGAAAAAGAACTGCATTCGATGATGGAAGTGTTTACTGCTAACTGCTTGGTCAGATGCAACACCCACTATTTCCTTTCTATTTCAGTCAAGAAAAAGCCCATGAGAACTTGCTTTCTTATTGACCCGTTTCATTTACTTCAGACTTCAAAACTTAACCTCCTCTCTGAGATACCTTCTCTCTGCTCTGAGTTGATCAGTGTTGCCACTGGTAAAAGTCACAAGGCCTAAAGCAGATTGCTACAGTGGGTACATCAGATAAGAAAGGTGTATTAGAGTATCTCACATAGCCAATGTCTTTTCAGTGGTGCCCTGAGATAGGACGAGAGGCAATGGTAACAAGGTGAAACACAGGAAGTTCCACCTCAACATGAGGAAAAACTTCTTCACTGTGAGAGTGACAGAGCCTGGAACAGGCTGCCCAGAGAGGTTGTGGAGTCTCCTTCTCTAGAGACTTTCAAGACCCACCTGGATCTGTTCCTGTGTGGCCTGCCCTGGGTGTTCCTGCGTTGGCAGGGGGGTTGGAGTCAATGACCTCCAGAGGTCCCTTCTAACCCCTACCATTCTATGATTCTATGAGTCTATGATATGCAGACCTCTGTGGAAGTTTTGCTATTTGCAATGGGGTCAAGGCAGGTAATCTAAACTACAGAAGAAGGAGTTCAGAAAAAAGACTGATCTCTACTTTCTAGATATAAAAACTGATAGTCAAATATTAGAGATAATCTCCTTTCTTACTCATATACTTTTGATTAGCAAAATGTCTTAATATATTTCCTTATAAGAGAAAAGAAGGGACCTGCAAAAGCTCCTTTCTTGTGTGTGTTTTTATTTTTCGAGTAAGATATCCCAATGTACAGAAGAAATACCTGAAAAATTCACACAGAAGCAGCATTGTAATTCCTGCTCATAAAACTTGCATGATACATTTCATGTAAGAGCTGTTTTATTTACCTACTCAGGAAACAAAATCTCAACATAATGCTTATTTTGTGTATTTTTATGTATGGATGTCAAAATCTGAAACTGGAATGGCCAAATTAAGTTCTCCTAGATACTAAAATGTAAGTCACAGCTAGTTTTTTCTTAGGGTAATTTTTAATCCTTCATACCTGCTCCTACATAAATCTCATGTAGGGGGGGGAAGGTTTTTTTGGGGGGAGAGAGGTTTGATTTCTTTCAGAATATCCAATTGACTGTACAAGGATATTACTACAGTCACACTGTGAAACGTTGGCTCAGGAGGAGACAAAGTAGAATCTACACTTACCCAGAACAAGAAAAAAGGGCTCATCTTTCCTATATCTACCATTGACTTCTGAGCTAAAACCTTCTTTGGTTCAGTTCGACAGCAGGGCTGATTTCTGCAATGTTGCAGAACTGAGTTAAATGCACTTTCCCAGAGTCGCATGATGAGTCACTGGTTCAGCCTGGTCTAGGACCCAAGACCTTCCTGCCTTCCAGTCCATTTCCCTAACCAACAGACAAACACTGTCTGCATTGCTGCAATAAGTCTTGCGGCTCAGTCTCCACACCAAAAATGCTCTTATCCCGGTACAATCAACTAACATACTGAGATTATAAACAACTACATATCAAGCTTTTTTGAAGTGACTTAAGTGATGTCATTTGGCTTCTCTTTCACATCCTTTTTCATTATATGCTTGCCTTTTTGCAAATAGATCTTCAAAAATGCGGAAATGTTCATGTTTAGCCAGTAAGGAGTAGAAAATGGGCAAGAATAAAGTAAGGAATAAGTCTATAGTTCACTGTATCACAAATGAGATGGGTCTGACTCTTAGAAGAGGTAGAACAGACCCCACACTGCTCATCAAGCTCAAAAGTCTTAGCAACTGGTAACTGATGCTTTACTCAGAAAGATTCCTGTATGAACTGTACACCCCACCCAACTCGGGCAGAATAACTGAATTAGAAATCCAGCAGAGGCAACCAGCAGAGGCAACTAGCAGATTGGATGTATATATTCAGCTTGGCCATAAGCAGCTTTCTATGATGGCAGGTGATGTCTGCTCAAAATGTTGATTTTGAGACAGAATGCTCAAAGCTCAAGACTAGATCTTAGAAATACTTTATCAGCAATGATGTGGAAATAGCCTGGGAGTGCAATATTCATGTTAAAGTGCCACAGTATTGCTCCAAAAAAAATTCCAAGTTTGCCTCCCTGAAACTTCACAGATCGTATCTCGTGCCTCTGCTTGGAACAGATCTTCAGATTAGAGACCAGTAATGAGACTGTTGATGTCTTGGGTAGGTACCACCTTATTAGGGCCTCTCTAAGCTCTGAAACATAAAAACCCAGTGGCTTTTACCGGACATGATACAAGACTCTACTAAGCTCTAAAGCCTGGTAGAGGAAAACAAATCTCCACATGCAGACTGAGGAATCAGGACGGTAGTGAATCACTACCATAGGTATGGCTCAACCACTGTCAAGCCTGTTGTCCAGGGGCCCTCTACTCTCCCACACAAAGCCACAGCTTCATTTTCAGGCATCAGAAGGTAACAGAAAAAGCACATATTTGTCTTGTCTTTCTTTTTCCTGACCATGTAGTCGGTATCTGCACCACATCTTGTGATCTCAAATGCAGAAAGTTTCTAGAAGAGCTCTACTGTTTCACCTCCTAGCAGAATCCTCTCTCACCATTTACTTTTCTTAAAGAGACTCAGTGCTTGAACTGCTGAAGGCACAGTAAAGTATCTTCGTTGCTGCCTCTTCATTAGATCTTTTCTTCTGTGTTCTTTTTTTTTCCACCCTCTAATAAATTACTCCAGTTTGAAAGGCAGGTCTTTTCCATGAAAAGGTTACAGTACTGACCCACACTGGATCAGTAACGTGGTTTTGAGTCCTGTCACACTTTGTCAGCAACAGCTGTTGTTCACAGATAGATCTCACTAGGCACACATTTGAAGGGCTCAGCACTGACGGTGCAAGCTGCATAACCAGAACTTCATTTCTCCATCTAATGAGCTGGGCAATAGTCCCCAGAAAATAACCAATCTCTGTTTATATTGCTTTGTAATCTCTTCCCTTTTGTATCCTGCAAGGTTAGAAGAGGGTTTCCCTAGTCGTCAGATCCTGGAATTCATTTAACTGAATTGGAAAGATGCTAAAACAAGTCTTGGAGGCATTTACTCCAAACCTCATCCTCTTTATTTCCTTAGTGTGTACTTCCACACACACAAGTGTAATTCATTTCCCAGCTGTGAAGTATAATCGTTTTTCTTCTGGCTCTTTTTCCTTACTTTTCTGTTTCTTCTGATGAACGGGGTTCCACTCAAGCAACTGCTTCTCAGTAGCAGGAGATCCCAGATCAGCCACTACCTGTGTTTCAATTTCAATTTTACTGCTCAAGTGCAACCTTTTAGCACAGCTGGACCATTTCCCTAAAGCTCCCAGTTTTCACGGTGCTAACTGTTGACACAGCCCATTCAGAATACTAATTCTGCAGTTCTTTTTACTGATAACCTAAGCATAACGTTTCCATTTCCCCAGACTTTTTGACTGCTGCCCATTGCCTTCCTTATGCATGTGCTCTTTCCTTCTTCCTGTACATCTGTGATCAGATCATTTGGAGAACTCCCTAAAGTAGATTACAGTCACACTAACAACTCTTATGCTGTGGCATTAGTAATTCCCGCTGTCCACTGTTATGCACAACTACTGGCTTTAGTAGCTTAGGTGAGCACTACCTTCTACTGGTGTTCCCCTGCTTCTGTATTGTACATGAGCCAGATTTTGGAGTCTAGGTCACCAACAATGCAGCTAGACAAGATACTAAGAATATGGGCATGACAAAAACAATCCTTGAAAACCTTGGTATGGTAATAATAAAGCTCCCTTATGGGTTCCCCTTCTCCTTTTTACTAAGGAAAGAGAAAGGGTATATATAATAACAAATTTCCCAGAAATTCTTGTGACTTTCTGTTGCTCTGCTTCTTACTCACCCCAAAAACTATCTCCCAATGCAGATAAGCAATAGGTCTGAACTCAGTTGTCCCGCTAAATCCAATTGTATCCTTTAATACTGGAAACTGAGCCTCTTGTTGCATACTGGAGAACTTCATCACCATCATAAAGTGTGATGATCTTGGCTGTGAATTCCTGCTACTGTGTGAGCTAGGATCCCATGACAAATGAGAAAGAGTTTTCTGCTTCTGCTGTTTTTTATTACCTTTAGGTAACTAATAAAACATTAGTTCTTGCATTTTCCTCATTAAGCCACAACAATAATATAAAAAATAATGTAAAAAGCTACTCTTACTTATTTTACTTATTTACCTATATAACTCCTGTAGACCCAAACCCCAGTATGCTAGTCTTTGTACAAAACCACAACAAATGTGGCTATTACCCCATGGTGGCTATAGTCTTAACTCTTTCCTGCCATCTTTTTCTAGCAACTGGGGACTTGGATGAAGTCAGACTTACACGGCTGACGAGAAGTTTATGCCAGATGCTAAAAGTGCAATAGGATGCATTACACAAATGATCTCTGGGTCTCGTATTCTGACCAAAAATACAAGTTACTAGCCACTCGTATTTCCTGTCTTATCTTTTCTTAACAATTCTATGCTTTCAGGGGGAGAGCAGTACAGTGCTGACGTGCTTTGCTGTGACTATTTTGCTAGGAGTAGCTGGCACAGCTGGCAAAAGGGAGATTAAATTACTTCTCACTTCCCCCCCTTCCCCCACCACCCCTCATCCCAGGAAGGCAGTAGGAAAAAAAGGAATTGTTCTTCTGAATTGCACATCCGTCCCGTCTCCTCCTGGGAAGAGACAGCTATTTCTTATCTTGGCTGTTTTACATCACCAAAATGTGAAGGGAGAATTCGAAGGAAGGAAATAAGAGAAAAGAGAGACCTCTATGTTTCAGAGCGTTGGAGGGAACTGCTGTCTACGTACCAGAAGAAGGGTGGAGTGGTTGGTGATGGTGTGGACAAGAATGCTGTAGGTAACGATGATCTAGAAAGCCTCCACTTAGAGAAAAACAAAACTGTTCAGTGAAAAGGACATCTTTGATCTGCTATCTACTCTTTCCGCTTTTGAAAAAGACATTTAAATAAATGCCTTCGCATTGTAGTCAATAGTGATTGTCTACTGAGATCCTAAAGAAAAGTTGTGGCTGTCTATGTCATTCATGTCTCAAAGACAGAAAGGAAAGAAAAACACCCTTTTTGCACTATTCTAGGACACACTGCCCCTGGAAATAGGAACTTAGGGCTAAATCTAGTATAAAGAATGTAATTTGGTAATATTTCAACAAATGGCAGCAGGGTTAATTTAGCCTTTCCTCTGGGGATCATAAACAAAGACATGGGTTTTCTGAGAAGACAAAAAGAAATTTTAATTATCTCAGTTAGAAGCAGCTCTGTTTAAAGCACACAGACTTGAAATACGTGAGGAGAAAACTTCAAAAGATTTGGAGTTAAAGATAAGCACCCAAAACGAAGAGCACTTATCTGAAGCTTATCTGGCCTATTTGATGCTCTGTGAAATGGTACCAGAAACCCTGTACCAGCAGGCTTTCTGCAGTAATTTCAGAACTGCCTTCCAGGCTAGAAACTTTATCTGTTTGGTGGCAATTCCTCTCCTCTGGATATTGTGCAATGTAGAGAGCGTGGCACGAGAACACAAAACCCAGCAACTTAAGAAACTCCTGCCATGGAAGTGCTAACCAGGCATTTCAGAACTCAAAACTCCTCATCCAGCAACAGGAGCTTGATCAACTCAGCTAGTTTCTCCTGTGAAAGCAGACTGTCTGTAAGACCAGCCCTGTCCCCAAGAACTCCTGTGGACAACAAGTTTTCTCCACAGCCTAGAGAAGGAACATCATCTGTTGGCATCTGCAAGCAAGGGAGGGGAAGAATGGACCAAAGTTTTTCAGGCTTAATTGGACATTTAGTTTCTAGCATTTTGGGCTTTTGTGTTAAAAACAACTCAGTTAAAAAGCGTAGAAACTGGTACCCACAAACATGGTTTGGGTAACTTGGGTTACCAAGTTGGGTTACTAACTTGGGCTACTCAAACATGCATGAACTTGGGTAACTTCCCTGGGCTAAACAGTGGTCCTGGTAAACCGTCTGGTCCTGTGAAGTGGAAAAATGTGTCTATGTGGGGGAAAAAGATTCCAAGCAGATTATTTCTTCCCTTCTTTTTTTTTTTTTTTTTTTTTCCCTGTAGGAAAGACAGAAGACTTAATTCCATAAGGTCATTCTGTGTGGCTGGGGCTCTACATGGCTCCCTACATCTCTGCACTTTCTGGAAGGGACCAGAAACACATCAGGGATGGCTGCGCGGTAGCTGGAGAGCCCAAAGCAGGGAGGAGTCAGGAAGCCCACAGCTCGCAGCAGCACCAGCGACTAATGGCAAAACCAGTAGCGGAGCTCAGCCCAGTAGAACACATGCGGGCGTCAGGGCCAGAGCAGATTTGGCTGCACCCTCTGTGAGACTGGGGCACCTGGCTCCTGTGGGGTGGGGGGATGGTGGAGAAACAGCAAATCACCGCAGCTGTCACCCCCAGATCCTGGAGGATGGTCTGACACTGCCAGCGTCCTTTGTGATGGCAGTTTTGCCTCCTGCTGTGGATTACTTAGGTTTTCCACGATGACGTATGATTAACTGGGAGGTAGAAAGAACAGGGAAGTGTAAAGATTTATTTATTTAGGCCCTTTCATTTGATTCATTGTTCCTGCGGAGGGAAGTACTGCTCAATACGAGAGCGTAATTTAGATTGCCAGATTTCTGGGTGGAGGCTCAAACTGGTGCAGCTTGTTTGGCCCTGTGGGGTGGGTTGGTTTTTTTTGGTAAGGGGAGCTAAAATTGATTCCGACCTATACTGCTTCTTGCCAGAGAGGTTTCTCTCATGCTGAATTCCCTGTTGGGTTAGACATCAGTCTACCTGAATGATGTGAGCAGATACAGACATCAAAGGAACAGCGCATATAAGCAGGTATCAAATCTTGAAGCACCACTCGTGCAGAGATGGATGTGATGAAGTCCAATCTATCACTCAGCTCAGCCAGGAAAGGCTGCTATTGCAATCACATTATCAAACGACACTGCTGCCAATGGAGGACTTGTGTGCAAAAAATACAACTAGGCAACAGCACAGGCTTTGCCTTTCTGGCTTTATCCATAACACGAGCTTTTCTAAGCAAAACTTTAATAGGTAATTCACAGATGGTTGGATTGCAGACCTGGCTAAAGATTGCTTAATTAGACTCTTACACTTAGCCGGGTGATTAAAAGGATGCAACTGAGATGGTGCAATGTAACTCTGGCCATTACTCTGTAATAATGAGCTTACTCGTAAATATTAAATGTCACAATAATACTACAGTACATGCTTAGGTATTGCATGCTTTTGATTTTTTTATTTTGAGAGAGATCATATGGATTATCACAGAATCACAGAATCTCTTTGGTTAGAAGTTACCTTCAAGATCATCTAGTCCAACCTTTGACCCAACACTGCAAGCTCACCACTAAACCATGTCCCTAAGCACCAGGTCCACACACCATTTA
>WUAM01000431.1:125816932-125832090 GCA_024336885.1 Actenoides hombroni | reverse complement strand
ACCTTCCCTGGCACCGAGGTCAGACTAACAGTTCTGTAGTTCCCAGGATCATCCTTTTAGCCCTTCTTGTAGATGGGTGTCACATTTGCCAGCTTCCAGTCAGCTGGGACCTCCCCGGTTAGCCAGGACTGTTGATAAATAATGGTGAGTGGCTTGGTGAGCACTTCTGCCAGCTCCTTTAGTATCCTTGGGTGGATCCCATCCGGTCCCATAGACTTGTGCACATCCGTGTGGCACAATAGGTGATCATTTCCTCCCGGATTACGGGGGCTGCATTCTGCTCCCCATCCCCATCTTCCAATTCGAGCTGGACCCTCATTATGCTAAATTATTTTCCATATTAATGCAGATACGTTGCTTTTGAAAAATTAATTTCTCTAGTTTCCTTTTTGGAAAGAAACTCCAGTGCAAAATGAAACTCCAGAGGAATTTATTCCTTTTGGAGAGCTAGCTGAGAACACATGCAGAATTTTCTGCTTTCCCATAATAAAACTTCCTTGGCCTCTAACATCAGAACTAGCCAAGCGCAGAACACACTAATAAAATATTTATCATCTAGGAAAGACATTGGCAGTGTTTTTCATACCATATGCATTCTGACTCCAGGACTTCTCAAGAGCTGAGTAAGGGTGCTGCTTGGACAGCTTTCACAAACAGGGCAGAGTGCTTGACATGCCATGGGAGGTGAAGAGTCTGTGAGCTGAACTGCTACTGACCCCCAGCATCCCAGTGCACCTCACCTCACATCTGCAGCCCGGGCATCTCATCGTAGCTTCAGTAAAAGCATCCTCCTTGCCTATATTTCTACAGTAGCTCCAAAAGCATGAACTACTTGTAATTTGCAGTGCAGAAACTGTTTTAGTATGTCAGTCATCTTGTCTCATCCTAAAGAAGATCTGTTTCTAAAACATAGTACCTATGGCATGTATTTTGTGGCATGGTTCAGTCCCAGAGCTCAGGACGTGTACTTTGCATTTGCTCCCTACATTCTCACTAAACAACTCTAGCTGCAAACTGTACCATCCGAGGAACTGATCAAGATCACTACTATTTTAATGAGACTGGTATTTAACAGCACATTATGCTTCTTCTAGTAATTCTTAAGTTCAAAGTTCAAAACAGTGACTATAAATGCATTTATATTCTTTCTACTACTATTTTCTTGTAATCCTTGGACTCAAAACCAGCAACAACAGTATCAAAACGCATAAAAGCCTTTCACCAGCCAAGGTAAAGCTGGGAGAGATTATTCATACTAGCGTGAATTATTTTTTTTTATTCAAACAAAAATGTAAACTTGATTATGAAGAAGGTTTTTCCCAGCTTCAGCTACATGGTTAAGGTCAAGTCAGAAAAAGTTACACGGATACAACATACTTCCTATGTAAATAGAAAGCATAGAAAACTTCAGTATCAAAATGAGAGATCACTTGAGTTATTAATTTATTCTTTCTCAGTAGGAAAAAATGTTTTTCTGATATTTTTCCATGAAATATATTAAATATTTTTGTAACATAGCTTCCTTTCTTTTAGATTACAAGTAGCACACACCTTCAGGAAAATAGTAGTAATAGAAAGGTCAGGCAACTTTGTTTTCTGTGCCTCCACAGATTCAAGGCGCCCGTGCTCTGAGACACCCCCACCTCAGGGAGGTTTGCCCAGCTCTGCTTTGCTGGGGAGATCTGATAAGGCTTCAGGGTGGATTGACAGGACTGCAGGCCATGAAGACCAGCAAGGCTGTTCTACCTGTCTCCTGAGTACAGCTGGAACCTGCTGACATTACTGCTGCAGCACAACCTTCTGCATCTGATCGCTAGTCAAAAGCAGAAGAGCATCAATGGAATATGAGAGGCAGTTTCGGTATCACTTTGCTGTCTGATCTCATTGAGTCCATATCCTTCCCATGGAGGACTTCAGTCTTGTTTCACCAAAAGCCTTTTCTGCATTGAAGCTTTTTTCTCCTGCCATTCAACTGCACCCCTTTCTTTAGGACACAGAAACACCTTCCAGGTGAGGAAAACAGGAAGTACCACAAGTGTGTGTGGAGCAGGTTCCTGGTTAGCAATGCAGAAAACGAGAACATTCTTCACTTGCTTGCTCATTTGCAAAAGAGTGAATGCTGCTGAAAGCTCCCAAGCATCTGTTATTTTGGTGAATAGTCCTTGGTGAACAGCCGGAAGCAAAATGAACTTTCCAGGGTGGCTGAATATCAAATAAATGTGGGTTGCCTGGCCTAGAGAACAGCACCATTACCACTTATCTTGTTGTAACAAAATGAGTTAGCATACTTGTCATTCTTTACTTGATAAATGTAAGCAGACACGAGGGGTATGTGGAGACGTAATACCATTTTCTTCCATTTCTCGAAAAGAGAAAAGGTAAATATATTTTCTGAAAGTGCATCATATTCTAAAATTAGAAAAATAAAGACTGCAGAAAGGTTTCTAGGACTTAGTTTTCTAATTACAAAATGGGAAGAATGGTTCCCTCCATCCTTCCTGCTCTCCTACATGTCTAACTGTTAGCAGGCAGAGGGAAAGAGACTTGTTAAGAAATAAGGAGCTGAGTTGAGTTACATCCAAGTTAAAAAAAAAAATAAATAAAGAGGAGCTACTGAACTGAAAGAAACTGAACTCCAGTGTTAAAGTAATATTACAGAGGGGGGCAGACTCACTTGAATGATGGCAACAACTCTTGCCTTCACAAGTGGGTGTTTTTATTCTTTGAATCCACAAACAAATTCAAATTCACAAATTCAAACCTGTGCAACCTCTTCTTTCATACTCCTGTTACATATGCTCACTCCCATAACACCCTAGATCCAGCACCTCCAGAGCTGCAGATATTCTATGGGCTTCTTTGGAGTGTGATGGTTCTGTAAGGCAGCAGTAGAAATGGGTACTTTTGATTTTGCCTACATGCACATGGTGACTCAAGTGAGCAGAGCTGCCAGCCACCATCTCTGGCCAGCATACATGTACCACTTTCAAACAGCATGCCTATATGGCTGTTTTCTAAAATAAATACTCCGGGCATCACGCAGGAGATTGCAGTAGAAAGAAAATGGAAGTTATGTCCATTTGGACTGGAAAACAAATGTCACAAACATTTGGCTCCTTAATGCAACCCAAGTCACGAAGCAGAGGTCAAACCAGCCAATTTGCAGGCTGAGCTTTGATATTAGGGATCTGAAGTCCCCTCATTTATGTTGTCCCGTGAAGGAAACATGTTCATCTGTGCCACATTCAAGACCTGAATATGGGAAAGTCACAACAGTACAGCAGATAATTTAGAATATTCATGCTATATAACTGCCATAAAGATGAGGTAGTTGCAATGGCAAAACTGGGTTGGAGAGAAAAATGTGATGACTTGCAGAAAGAAGAATTAGGAAATGTAAAATCTCAAGAAACACATTCGAAAAAAAAAAATGATCATTTGACTGCTACTCTGAATCTTCTGACTACTAAAAAAAAGCCACATACACTAACTTCTGTACTGATACTTTTCTTAAGCAGAAGTATGCAAAGTAGCTTTAAACTTATCTCTTATCTCTGTGCTTGCTGTGTAAGGAATCTTCCAGAGGAATTTGGCTAGCAGATGTTTTTAACTAGAGTTTGTTAAAAGCATGATGAAGCCCCAGCAGGGAAAATAAATAAGAGCGTTGTGACACTAGGAACTCAGTTGTCATCATTAGTGATGAAGCAAGATAACCGCCTGCCCTGAGCAGGAGTGTTCTGGTGGTCTCAGTAAAGTCCAAGACGGAGGAAAACAAGCTGGACTGAGTTCAGGGAGGCATGAGTATTGCCTCATATACCTTCAAATTATAACAAGCCTTTATCAGTTTTCACCAGTCTTCAGTATCAGACTTTAGGAGCAGTTGCTACATATGTGGAAAATAAAATACCTGGAAAAAGAAATGGCATCTCATACAACTGGAAACTAAGAATGAAAGGCTGTGGTCCTCAGACCTTTAGATGGAAAGCATTTATCCTACAGAGGAGTTATTCTTAACTAAAATACTGAAGATAGTCACAGGGGACACAAGAGGGGCAAGCAGGGAGAAGGAATTGGGTTCTTTGCACATTTCAGGCTACTTGTGTATCTTGTTTCTTCCAGACTGAGGAAGGAAAATGCCTGAAGGAAGAAATGGGGAGGAAACTCTACGGGGAATTTTGTAAAGATTTCCTTCTCTCAGTTTTCTCACAGAAGAAGGTGACCCGAACGCTTAAAGATAAAATAAATGCTCCATGAAGCCCCATATGAATCCACTTCTTGTCAAAAAAGCTTGCTCTTCTACATGCAACACTCTTTAAACTATGGAACAATTTAATATAATTAGTTCCATCCAATCGGCACAACTCCACCTCTGATGTGCTGCTTTTGCAATACCAGAAGCAAAATTGAGCATGACTGAACGCTTTTCCTGCAATGTCATGTTGCTATACAAATAGTAACTGGCCTCAGGCTACAACATCGTGCTTCCCTTTGAGTCCAGGTTAGCCTGTGCAGGGTGGCTGCACTCTCGGGCCTCTTTGGAGAGGCAATGAATGGACGCTGTGGGTGGTAGGTTCCCACAGTGCTAACGGCCACAGAAAAATGAAGCAAGACAGAGGGCAAGGGAGGAGGAATAAGAAAGTAGGAGCAAGAAGTAGAAATCTATTATATGCCCACAAAGCTCAAAGGGAAAGAATAAACAAAGCACTATTATTCCTTCTGTTGCTGCTTTTTTTATAATTCATTTTCTCAGTGGTTTTTTTTTCACTAGTTTTCTTTCATCTTCCTGTCTCCTGATCTTTCTTCAGCAAAAAAAATTACCACGTTGAGATGCACTAGGGCTTGAAAATGATTAAAAGAACCACACTGTACTTTCTCCCGAGTGTCCCTTTGTGCAGAGGCACTTCCCTGCCTCCCTGCTGGCTGTGGACCAGGGTGTTGAGCCAGGTAGCAAACACGTGGCATGGTGCACTTCACTTGAGCAGGCACGCTGCCTCCTCCACTTGGCCCCAGATCACCGCAGGGTGTGGAGCAGGGGCGTCACACATCAGTTCTTTGGGGAACCCCCAGCTCCTTGTCCCCTGGCACTGGGTAAGGGCTGAGTCAAAGTCACCTCAGGAGAGGCTGCAGCAGATGTTGGTAGCTGCTGGCAGCTGGCAGCAGCTTCCCCCAGTGGGCAGCTTGCCCCAGAGATGCATTTGAGAAGGCGGAAGATGTTTCTCGTTCCAGTTGTGTGACTGCGGAGAAACACAGCTAAGCTGGGCCCTGCAGGTTCGTTAGAAGCAAAAGCCTTACAGCAATCAATAAAAGGACCTGGGGATTTAATGTACTTGGAGGCAAAGGCTCGAGTCCTTGTTAACATGCACAAGTCAGCAGCATTTTCTAAATGGCAAGTGGCTATGGATACCTGGAAGATCAGGTGCGCTGCTGAGACACCTCAGAAAGGCCTGTTTGACACTCATTGCTGCCTGTGCAACCAGGGAAGAGACACAGACATCTCCAGAGGACAAGCAGGTCCAGCTGTTGTACCTTCCTAGACACCCACCATGCAACAGGCTCAGCTGTGCCCAGTGGATACCTCCTCCCCAGCAGTCAGCCTGGACCTACTGAGGAGCCTTTCCATGGCTAATGCCAGTGAGGGGAAACCAAGCCCTTTAAAAACTTGACTTCTCTGAAGTATCTCATATCGGACATTTACTCTTGACGGTACTTTGACCATTATGAAGGGGAAAAGCTTGTATTAATGAGTTTATCAGGTTGGCAATTTGCTTCAAGCAAGTAGCAGCCAAGTTTTCAACTGCAGAGCATCTTCTGTTCACTTTTCACGGTGATGTGGAGATATTCTTGGATTAGCAGCAACAAAGGAGTGATGGATGTCTGTGGCATACATTCAGATGTATGAAAAGAAATGCAAGGATTAGAAAAGTATGCCTGATAATGTTTCAATTTCTTTGAGAAGCTTCATTTTACTCTCTTAAGTGTGGAGTTAGTTTCTATAATGGAGTTTCCAGGAGATCCTATTGTTATATTTTAACTGTTAAATTTACAGTACTCGAGAGGAGGCTTCCTTCCGTTTCTTGGGACATCTCAGAGAACCTGGCACAGGAATGCTTGATGCAGCAAATGCTTATTTTTGGTAGTATAACCTTCCTTCCAGCAAATGCATAACCTACGGTTATTTTTGCAAAAGAAGAAATTTGGAATTATCTATCTGTACGGTATTCTTTAATAGACTGGAAAAAAAAATACTTTCCTTAAAAGGACACTTTGAAAGATACTAAATTTTCACAGTTATTAGAATATAATTAAATAAATTCACAGAAGGGATCATTTTGCCTGTAGGATGAATGGCATATATCATACAAGCATGTACAGATGGGGAAAAAAATAAGTTTGATTAACCCACTAACTTTGTTCCATACAAGATAAGCTATCAGAAAATACCTTCTCTATACAGAAAATAGGACCTCAGCCAAAACGTGGACCCTTATGAATAAGTTTTATATAGTCAGTAAAGCCAAAAATGTCTTTATTGTGTTCATGAGTTCAAGTGAAGGTGTGTATGTTCCAATATATGCTAAATGATTATTTCCCAAAAAGAAAATGACTTTTATAAGGTAGAGGCCACTGAAGAAATTCTTGATTTTCAAAACTGTAATAAGAGGAAACAGCTCTCAAACTAATTGTATTCAGAGAGATGGGTTTTACAACATAATACTTGCCAGTGGATGATAACAGTAATTTCCTCCTTTCAGTCCAAGAATGACTGAACTTTCTAAATACCCTATGATTATTTCTTTGCATTATTTTATCACAAATGCCTGTTAGGTAACATACAATCTCCTCTTCCTATTCCCACTGTCATCCTTTAAAATTTAATTAAGAAGTCTAACTGGAGAGAATTGTTTGTAAACAACTGTAAACAATTCTCTTCTTCAATGGGATGATGTCTTCTCCTAGGTACCAAGGATCACAGTTTGAGTTTCTCTCTTCATCCTGCGAAGCCGGTGTTAGGAAACAACAAAGTAAACAATAGAAGGAGAAAAAAACCACCAAGCTCTAGACAAGCTTAACTTGAAGAACTTAATGTAATCTTAATGAAGTTAATTGAAATAGTGTGGTAGTTTACCTGATTAGTCTTGAGAAAATATTGCAGGCTACTCAGAGTACAATGCACCTCAACCCAAAAGCATGTAAAATTTCAAACGAATCCATATCCAGTTATGGACCAATCCTTAATTTCTATAAGTAGCTCTTAACAGACTGATATCCAACCTTTTTAAAATGTCAAAACTATAAAGAAAACATAGCAAATATAAAAAGAGATACTTGTCTCTGTTGCTGAGGAGCTACCTCCTGCCTTTGCAATGGTACTTCTAGCACAGACCTGTGCTGAATGGAAAGATCTGCTGCCACGAGGTTGGACTTGATGATTCTAGAGTTCCTTTCCAACCATAATAATTCTATGAGTCTATGATTCTATATGGGTGTAACATGTATGTATACAGGAGTCTCTGTATGACCCTCAAAAGGCGAAAAAACCCTTATGTTTGTGATTAAATTCATAATTCCCACCAACCACACATTTGACAATAAACTGGACTTCAACTGGACTTAGGTTTAAGACAGGACAAGAACTAATGGACACAAACTTGAACACAGCAAGTTCCACCTAAATGTGAGGAGGAATTTCTTTACTTTGAGGGTGATGGAGCACTGGAACAGACGTCCCAGAGGGGTAGTGGAGTTTCTGTCTCTGCAGACATTCAAAACCCACCTGGACGTGTTCCTGTGTGAACTTCTCTGTAGGCGAGCCTGCCTTGGCAGAAGGGTTGGACTAGGTGATCTCCAGAGGTCCCTCACAGCCCCTATCATTCTGTGATTCTGTGATTTAGGATTTTGCCACCATGCAGAGTAAAATTGCCTTGACTGGTGAAATTTTAACCTTACAAATGTTCTATGTTATACTGCCCAGAGTAACACCATCTTGGCTCTACTCCAAATGCCAAACACCACAAAGAAGTTAACATCAGGATAATGTTACATTTGTGGAAACAAGCCAACTGATGAATGAAGCATATCTGAATTTCCTTATTTCCTTCCACGGAACCATTTATTATTAAATGTAAAAACACAGGAGACCTAAGTGAAAATAAGTAGGATGGTTGGTTAAATCATCTCAAATCACCACAACTATCTTAAGAGAAATAAAGGGTAAGAGAATTAACTGGAATTCATTACACTGTAAGGAGTAGGCACACCAATCTCAAGTTACTATTTTCAGCCTTAGTACACATAATAGGACAAGAGGGCAAAGGTAGAAATTAAAGAAAAACAAATTCCAGGCGTCAGGAAGCATTTTTCACATGAGAATCATAAATGTTGGAACACTCTATCAAGTAAGGTTAATGAGGCTAACAGCTAGCAGCCAAGGAACATAAAATTAGATGGCATCATGGGTGGATGACAAAAAAGGAAGCAATTTAGTAGTTCTCCTGAAGTCAAGAATGCTTCCGATGCTCTTTGCATACCAACATACATAGAGGGCCACATTTGCCTTTCAGTTGCAACTGCAAATTTGATAACCATGGCTAAGGGAATCACACGGCATTGGTGACAGGACAACCTGGGCCATGGGTTTTATGGAAGATATGTAAGAAATGAGAAATGAAGGGTTAGTTTCCTTAATTGGTTGTGATTTAAAAAAAAGGTTCATTTTTCTGATTTATCGTGCCTTTCACATTTCTTATGATCATTTACAGTTTTACACAATTAAAAAATACCTTAAGAACTATGATAAAATCTATTCTTGAAACTGTTCTCATGGAGTAATAAAGATAACAATTTCACTGCATCACTCTTGATGCTGCATGGCATTCTGATTATGAACCATGCAGGAAATTACCATCCAACAAAATTGATACAATATATCTTAAATGGGTTTAAGATATTTTGCTAAGCGTCAGGTGAAATTTCAGTTAAAGAGATGTGAGGTTTTGATGACACCCTATAGTGACTGATTCTTTGCCCAGTGCTAATTAGCTGTTGTAAAAGTTACATGGAATAGAGTATACCATTTGCAGTGACAAAGTTAACTGATGTCATGAAGATGGGGCATAATAAAATAGAATCTAGATTAAATGCTAAAACAGGAACAATGCAAATACATTTTAGCACTGTCCATTGTAAGCTCTTATCCACTAACAGAGAAACTCGGGGCACACCAACTTAAAAGGGACTCTTTTTGGGGTATCTCTTTCTCTGACAAAGCCTTAACAGGGTCTTGATAATCCCTTAGTTCAACATGAAGTCCCAGTACCACACTTCAGTGATAAGAGATAATACAACATGTGGCCCTATAAACTGAGTAGTACTGAATAGAAGTAAGGAGGTTATGCAATTTTCTTAGTTAAGACTAATGAAATGCTTGGTCCAGTTGTGACTGACAATTTCAAGTATGAATAGAAGAGGACTTGGAGAAAAGCCACAGGGAATAGTCAAAGACTTGAAAAAAGGCCTATTTAGTGAAAGATTGCAGGAGGATAATTATGTAGCTTCATAAGAAGAAAATGAGAACAGAGGTTTAAAACAATTGTTTCACCAGACACCATGGATGTGCCAATCTCCCAGCTCCACGTCTGGCCTTGTAAGGCCTCAAAATGGGTTATATGCTACAATATATATCTAAGTATCTATAATGAAATCAGTAATTCGGAACTCTTTCATCTACTTTGCAAAGATAAAACAAAGCTCAGAGGCAGATTTTAAAGCTAGGTCAACGTGGCCTAACATCTGTGGTTGTTTATTGCAAGAGTAATCAACTACTGGAACAACTTAGCAAAGGCTGTGACAGACTCTCAGACACTGGAAAAACAAAAAATACAGATGGGATGTTTCTCTAAAACCTGCACCGTAATTCAAACACGAATTAAACTCAGGAAATTCTCACAGCCTATGTTATAAATATTAGTCTTGTTTTATACATTCCACATTTTTCTTTACACCAATACACTACACGATTCAAGTGTGTTCCATCAAACTGAGTCTGTACTTTCAAATTATGATAGGCAAGAACTGCACATGAGAGAGATAAGACCTAACAGTTTAGTTCTGTAAGGGTTACATAAGAAAGTGTAATGTGGTGGAGTGTCATAGGACTGAAATGAATAAAATTCCTGGCTGGCTGCTCACATGATCATTATTTAAGTCAAATGCCAGACATAACTTCATTGTTTGATAACAAATGTAGGTGACCAGTTTGGGGACATATTCTCACTTTTCCAGGATCCTATTCTGAACTTATGGTTGCTGTAAATTAAAATTTGAACCTTATAGTAAAACATTTCTCAACTCAGACAGAGAGATATGACATACAACTACAAAACCAGAAAAGCCAAAAGATGTAGGCAATGTTAAGTCACTCATTATTACCTGAGGGAGGCTTGAAAAGCAGAACTTCAGTAACGATTAACATGAAACCCCACTGTCAGGACATGCAGGCAGCGTTTCTATTAATTGTTACCTTGAACATAAAATTCAGTCAATTCTGTTGTGTTCTGTTGCATCTCCCTGCAACCAACAGAAAAGTTTGAATCTTTATAGCCTGATCCAAAGCGTGCTCAAATCCACTGATTTAAAGGAGGTTTCTACAAATATGCTGCAATCTCACTTTAAAACCTGACTGAAAACATTACACCATTTGATAGCACCAACTTAAATTAGATTTTCTGTTGAAGACAACATGCTGTTCTGCTTAAAAGCTAGTGGCACGAAATGGCTCTCATAACACTGCAGTTAATCATTACAAAACAGTTAAGCCAGGAAAGTATTGTGTTCTTCAGCCTCAGTTATTTAGACTCAAAGCAACTGGTCACATGTCCTTAATAATTAGACAGAATCTATGCGATAATATACCAAGATCTCACAATGCTAAGTCTTTACAAAGCACACTGAATGTACTCTTTGGAAACATGTGGCCTTTTGGGGCACGTCTAATGCAGCACATAGCAAAACACACAGAGATTCAAAGAATGACCCACCCCGGGTACTGCATCTGGCCTGAAGAGCATGGGTTGCAGGGTATTTGTAACACCTGCAAGAGGAATTCATTAGGAAAGTTAGAGCTGCAGAAACACAGGGCTTACTGAAAGTAACTTTTATCTTGGCAAGGTAGCCGGCTCAGTAACCTGCAGTGATGGAAATCAGCAGGCAACAGCGTGCTACTGGGAGTGGGGAAGAATGTAACATTTCTTTCCCTGTTGTTTTCAAAGTTGAGAGGTGTTACAGATAACGTAATGCAACTGCAGCATGGACATGTAGACTGACTGGTGAAGAGAAGAAAACGGTTGAGAGCCTGCTTATACATCTAACAGGGAGAATGAGCTCACTCTCCCTAATATGCTTAGCCAGGCAATCCACACCTTCTGCATCACATACACTGGCACATGGCTCAGCTGCACCATGGCTGCAGGAAGACCAACACCATGGGGATGGACAGGCAACAAGTTCTGACTTGCTCATGCTCGCTAGTTAGTCAGCCGCATTCTGGAGGTCATCTTTAATCACATGGAAGAAGAGAAGGTTACCAGGAGTATCCAGAATGGACTTACCAAAGAGAAGTTATGTCTGACTAATCCGAGAGCCTTCTACGATGGTGTGACTGCATGGGTAGATGCAGGGAGAGCAGTGGATGTTGTCTACCTTGACTTCAGCAAGGCTTCTGACACTGTCTCCCATAACATCCGCGTGGGTAAGCTCAGAAAGTGTGGGATAGAAGAGAGGAGAGTGAGATCGGTTGAGAACTGGGTGAACAATAGAGCTCAGACGGTCGTGATCAGTCATGCAGAGTCCAGCTGGCGACCTGTAGCTAGCGGTGTTCCCCAAGGGGTCAGACCTTGTAGTCCTGGTGTTATCCATGGTAAATTATCCATGGAAGTAATCCATCCTGGTAAGTTATCCATGGAATAGCAATGTGCCCTTGTGGCCAGGAAGGCCAATGGTCTCCTGGGGTGCATAAAGAAGAGCGTGGCCAGCAGGTCGAGCGAGGTTCTCCTCCCCCTCTACTCTGCACTAGTGAGACCACACCTGGAGTATTGTGTTCAGTTCTGGCCTCCCTAGTTCCAGAGGGACAGGGAAATACTAGAGAGAGTCCAATGGAGGCTACGAGGATGATGAAGGGACTGGAACATCTCTCTTACAAGGAAAGGCTGAGACTTGGGGCTGTTTAGTCTGGAGAAGAGAAGACTGAGAGGGGATCTTATGAATGTTTACAAATATCTGAAGGGTGGGTGTCAAGTAGAAGGGGCCAGGCTCTTTTCAGTTGTGTCCTGTGATAGGAGAAAAGGTAACGGTAGCAAGCTGGAACACAGGAAGTTCCACCTTAACATGAAGAAAAACTTCTTCCCTGTGAGGGTGCCAGAGCCTGGACCAGGCTGCCCAGAGAGGTTGTGGAATCTCCTTCTCTGGAGACTTTCAAGACCTGCCTGGATCTGTTCCTGTGTGGCCTGCCCTGGGTGTTCATGCACTGGCAGGTGGTTTGGACGCAGTGATCTCCAGAAGTCCCTTCCAACCCCTACCATTCTATGATTCTATGACTTCAGGACCTCGCTAGTGCACCATCCCACAAACACTGATGTTCTGCCCCCATGCTTATCTCCAGCAAGCCAAGTTTTATCCCTTTCCCCCTTCAAATCTAGTTTAAAGCTCTTTCTATGAGCCCTGACAGCTCTTCTGCAAAAATCGTTTTCCCCCTTTGGGACAGGTGCACCCCCATCTGTCACCAGCAGCTCTGGTGTCCTGTAAACTGATCCACAATCAAAAAAACCAGGTATTGATCTGATGGGTCTTCCTGGTTCTTCCCTTATTGTTCCCTGCAGCTGGAGGGATAGAGAATACTACTTGTGTTCCTGATCCCTTGAGCAGTCATCCCAAGGCCCTGAAAGAAGGAATTATTCTTCTTGGTGGTTACTACATAAAAAATTCTTGGGGCATGTGCAGTGTTTCAAATTTCACCATAAAATGCAAGTACTAATAGCAGGTAACTGTGAGTGTGAGGGGGTGATTGTCCTAAGTGCTTATAAAAGAAACGACAGCACAACAGGGGAAAGCTTTGCTGTCCCTAATGATGCATGTTTTAGGATGGATGTGTTCAGTGTTAGTGTCAAACTGTAAATGTAAGCTTGAAGAGATACTGACTCCTTTGCTTGTCTTTCTTGGCATCATGCAGATGTAGAAAGCAGAGGCATGGGAATGGTGTTTGATAAGAATGGTGTTTGGCTGGTTTGTAGAGCAGCAGTAGGAATGTGGCCAGGGAGAGGAAAGCGGAGGACAGATGTCATGGGTATGGTGGTGGGGAATTTGGAAGGAGATGATGAAACAGGCAGGAGCTGGGACGGAGCATAATTTGCCTCCTTTATATTCCTTTTTTATGCAGCTTAAGGATTTTTTTGTTTATGTAAATCAGATGCTATTTGTTGCCCAAGTAAGGTAGTTCTGAGACTGAAGCAAGGCTGTGCTGGCAATTAAATGGTTTGCTGGACAGTCCCAGTTTACCTGTTACTGTGCTGGGAAGTGCATATGTGCAAAGCAAGCGTGGGTTCCTGGTCCCTTTGACAAATTTCCTTGGTGGCCCTAGACAAGCATCCCCCAAAATGGTGCCTTCGCTATTTGCTCTGGCAACGTGTTCATTGTTCTTCAGGCACCCTGTGAGCAGGACATTCGGGATCAGCTCTAAGAGCTCCTGAGTTGTCCCAGCTGCAGCACAGGGCAGAACACATCTGAAATGTGTTAGGATGAAAAAGGTGTTGTATTTCTATAATATATGGCTATGCAGAGTTTGAAACTGAGCACCCAAACCAAATGGATACTTGAGAATTTTCTTGTATTGAGGAAAATCCCAACACCTGCTCTCCTGCATGTAGAGTACTCAGTGTTTGCATTTTGCAAATGCTTTGAGAGCACATCATGGAAATGGCCATGAGTACAGGAATAATTTGTATATTTGCTCCAGGGCAAGATGATGTATATAGTAAATAAATTTGAGGCCAAACCTTGAAGGAAGCTACCAACTAAAAATTAGTGATGTCCATTCACTAAGTGATTGGAAGTGTCCCGTGCAAAACGAATGTGCTTGTATTTAATAGCAAAAAGTCATTATCAGGGTCACGCTGAGATGTCTGATGCTTTGTAACACTTAAGCTTTTAATTTTCCACCGTTTCTCTTTTAGTATGGTATTTGTGGACAATACACAAGTACGAACAAATAGTTGGTTTGAAATGTGCTTGAGTTTCCTTGGGAGGTGATTTTCCATATAGTGTAAGCCGGTTTGACTATATGAAGAGGCTTATTAAAAACTAGGACTAGACCACACTAGTAGATTCCTGCAGGAAATTGTGTAGCCTGTGCCTTTCATGTGCTTGTGCCTTCCCTTTATTATTAATTTACCATCTTTTCAAATGCTAAAATTAACTGTTTGTCCTGACTTTAAAGTAACAAGCATATGAACAGAATGGCATTGAGGAAACAGCTTTGTAGTAGCGCTGTGAACATGGCCTAAAAATATCTGCTCACTTTAACAGGACTCCTTCTGAAATTTCTGTAGGGAAAAAAACCATAAAATTGCCTGAAGATATACTCATGTAAAATATTCATCAGCAGGGTGAGGTTTTACTGACACTTGCATTGCCATTAGTACTGTAAGGAAAACTAGGTAAGGAGCCGTGTAAGTGAAACTTGCCCAGACCGCTTTCAACTCTGGCTGTGAAAACAGAAGTTTAGAGCTGGAAAAATCCTATTCCATCTTTCTGCCAGAGAAGAGTCTGTTAAACACCTGCCATCTACTCTTTATGCTCATTGAAGTGTCTAGTTTATCATTATGGCATCTTGAGCAGCTATGGCTCCCCTTGGATGCTGGATAAAGTCTCTGCGTGTCTGTGGGTGCAGCTTCCTTGCTAGGGCAGTAGATTAAATCTCCCTGTTGTCTGAAAAGAGAGAAGACTGCAATCACCTTCCCTCCATTACCAAGAGGATGAATTAACTGTTGTATTGAATTTGTGCCCTTCGCAGCTCTTGTGCCACAAAGTGTTTAAAAATACTTTATTTTAAAAAAATAAATAATTATATATCGTATCAGATGTTGTTTACCAATGTGAATATTTGTATT
>WUAM01000431.1:125800489-125816832 GCA_024336885.1 Actenoides hombroni | reverse complement strand
TATACAGCAAGATGGAAAATTTTTAAGTATCCAAACACCCCAAACTATTTTGCTGCAGTATACACAGGAATGGTTTTGTTTCTCTTACAAGTTGATCCAATATCATCCTTTAGTTACTCAACAACTTCTTGAAGGCATCTTTGAGATTACATTTCACCTTTGTCAGTGCAATTACAAAAAGAAAAAAAAAAATGAAGACCATACGAAACTGATTCCAAAACCTAAAAAATAAAAGGACAGGCACACTGAAGTCAGCTACTCTGTATACTGTTTGTATCTGTTGCCATAGTTCAAAGGGTCCAGACTAAACCGTTCCTTTGATACACAAACATAAATAACACGTTCCAAATGGTGTGGTTTGATTTCCAAAACATGCATGAAGGTCCCAGTGTTTTTAAAATCTTCTGTACAAGAGAAGAAATAATAAAGGCAGCCAGAAATGGAAGCATTCACAAACACCAGAATAAGGCCCTTCAGCGTTTACTTAAAGCAACCTGTTAAACCCCTTCGTTCTCAGGTAACAGATTAAGAGGCCGCGATACACATCGTCTGCGAGGGTGAGGATGCTGGAGGCTGGCAGTGTCAGCATCACAAGAGTGCTCTATCAGAGGAGGAGGAGGAAGGAGCTGGGCATGACTGGACCATCTCGATCCAGCCCGTGGGGAATCCAGAGGGGGAAAGAAATACCTGAAACAATTAAGAAAGGAACAAAACACCAAAACAAAACAAAACAACAAAACAAAACAAACAAAAAACCAAACAAACAAAAACAACAAAACAAGAAAAAGAGAAAGGTAGTAAATACAAGGAGAACCAAAGGGGAGAAAAGACATGCTGGAAAAAAAAAAAAGGCTTTAGTATATCCATGCCAAAACCAATAGAACGTAACAGCAGAAATCAAGGCTTGTAATTCAAAACAAGACAAATCTGGAAACTGTTCTTCAAAAGGAAAATAATACAGTCTTTTCCACCAAAATTCATAGCAAAAAAAAAAATCCCGTAATAAAAAGCCTAGCATACATTTTTACAGAAGGACAGACTGGTTTGGAAATGAAAAGGATGGTGCAGCACAGCTAGTAACAGGCTTTCCTTCTCCCGGAATCCCTGCCCTTTGTGAACAGAGCTTTCAGTAACGCTTCATTTGCCACTCAAAACACACGGTAAATATTGTCCAGGTACAACTTCCGCAGGTGCCTCTCATTCAGATTGACTTCAGAGCACTTCTAGAATAGACGTAAGAACAGCCTTGGTTTTCCAATACTTTAAATTTAATAATATACATTTACAGAGAGTAACTACTTCCAAGGAAATACAGGCTTTGTATTTACATATTTCTGCAAAATCCTCAGCGTAAATGTTAAGATTCCTGGTGAATGCAAGACTCAGAATTCTGCCATTTCATGCCATTTTTTTCTGCTGTTTTTATTAAACTTACCCGTAATACTTGTGCATTTTAGTGTAACTACATTAGATACCTGCAGATGCTTTCTGTCTTGTTTACAGTTCTGTAGACTTACACAAAGGAACAGCTACACAATTAATTAAATTATGGGGCGATTCACAACAAGCTGCATTTTGGTTTCAATCTTTGTATGGCTCAAGTGTTTGTGTTTTTTAGGCTATTATACTTAAAGAATTCCATGGACTTTTCACCATAGGAATGTACAAGTACATATCAGAAAGCGTACTTCTCTTAGGATGAAGACAGTATGACAGTACTTACAAAACATTTATTTGAAGTCATACTAAGGTATAAATGAAGCAATACCAAAGACTGTTAAAAGCTACCGGCTGTACATTTGTCAAAACACGCTTTTCTTACTCCTTTAAAACTAACAGTTTCATATTTTACAAAGCAGTTACAAACTTCCGATGTTTAGGAATCTTAATCAAATGCTGAACACTATGAAATGCAAAACAAATCAGTGATCAGAACAATTGTAATAAAAATTATTTTAATGGTCACTTCCCTCCTCCCATCCCAATCAAGGACAAAAATTTTCAATTTTACTCATGAACTAGTCTTTCAATTTGACAAGCTTTCAAAAAAAGTGGTTTGATGGAAGTTTTTGGGGTTGGGTTGTAGTTTGTTTGCAGGTTTTTTTTCCAAACAAGAAGCCTCTCCGAGAATTTTTCTATCAGGAGTTCCAACAGTATCAAACTGTGCGGGCTAGTACAAAAAAACGTACACAATGGGTTTTTAAAAGGCTTTTTGAATAGTATTTAGTAGTTAGCAGGCTGCTGGTGTCTTGGGAGAGGTCAAACGGCGTTGGGAAGGGGAAAAAGGAGTTCGTTTTCCATTCCTGTGTGCATGCAACAAGCAGCAAAACACCAAAGTTACTCCAGTTAGCTTGGTATCAGCTCTGCTTTCTGTTAAAAAGGACATAATACAAATGGAGAATGGAAATTGCATCATAAATCTAGACACAGTTACATTAACATAACAATAGAGCCCTACTGACTTATTTTCCCTGTTCTCAAACTTACTACAAATCCAGTTTGGTGATTGTGCTCTAACAACATTTTCCAGTTCTGCCTACCTGTTGTAAGTGTTTGAATGTACAGACACTGAAGCATACAGTCTACAGGCACAAAACAAATTCTGCGCAGCGTAACAATCTGGTCTAAGGTCAGTACTCAAATCTTGAAGTGTTAATACACTAAAAAGTTAGCAACTGTGCTTATGAAATTCAAGCCAATGTGATTACAAAAGAGAACATGTCCTTAAGTGCATCTTTTTTATAGTAAGGTTCAACCCTAGGGCAAAACACCATATACCTTGAAATCCCCCAGCCATGGGCTTAATTCTGTAATGAAGTACTAATTCCAAATTGGGGCCAAGAATAATTAGTTAAAATGAAACAAAAACCACTTTCAAAATACAGAGCATTGAAGGGAGTTTAAAATAATGCTGGAAGTGACAATTCCACAATAGTTTCTGACCAACTTCAGGAAGAGGAGAGACACCAGTAAGGTAGGGTGGGGTAGGGTAATCTTGCTGGCAGCAGCAGAGTCTCAGATAAGGAGACTGTGAAACCACACCCTATGCTAAAAGGGTATAAAAGAGACTGTATCTCCCTGTAGGAGCCCGAGCAATAGTCACACGGCTTTTTGGATATTGCATTTCCAAGACAGGACTGCATCTCAGCAAGTTTTCGCGATGCTAAGTAGGACCTGGAAGCAGATGCTCAGTCTCTTTTTGGCTGCCCTTCTTGCTGGAGACTTGGCCCATTGCCACCTCTTCCTCTAACATTTATGCTGCGAGGAAAATGGGAGATCCCTTTTCTGTGCAAGGCAGCTAAGGGTCTGGAAGTCAGAATCCAGTTTTGGGCTCCCCAGTTGAAGAGACAGGGATCTACTGGATAGAGTCCGAAGGAGAACTACAAGGATGATTAAGGGACTGGAACATCTCTCCCATGAAGAAAGGCTCAAAGAACTGGGTCTGTTTAGTCTTGAGAAGAGAAGGCTGAGAGGGGATCTTATTAATGTCTATAAATATCTGAGGGGTGTGTGTCAAGTAGAAGGTGACAGTCTCTTTTCAGTGGTGCCCTGTGATAGGATGAGAGGTAACGGTCACAAGCTGAAACACGGGAATTTCCACCTCAACATGAGGAAAAACTTCACTGTGAGAGTGACAGAGCCTGGAACAGGCTGCCCAGAGAGGTTGTGGAGTCTCCTTCTCTAGAGACTTTCAAGACCCACCTGGATCTGTTCCTGTGTGGCCTGCCCTGGGTGTTCCTGCGTTGGCAGGGGGGTTGGACTCGATGATCTCCAGAGGTCCCTTCCAACCCCTACTTTTCTATGATTCTATGAACTACAGCTCTTAAGTCAGGGTTATGTTTTAAGACAGTCTGTGTGGCTCTGCTGTTGTGGATGCTGATGGACAGCTTACACTGATGCCTGAAGGAAGAAAGGTGCGTGGATCTACAGTGAACAGCGTTTTCAGGCTTGGTCGTGAGCTCTGCCCTGCAGCTGGACCCCTTAGGGAGCTGCTTTCCACTTCTGCTTGTGAAATACTGGAGCTTCCCCTTTCCTCAGGTCTCTTAAGTCTTCTGGTATTTATCTAGCTGCTTTTGGACACACAGAGATTTTGGGAACAGATGATCAGATCAAAAGGTCAGAAGTCCTTCCTGCTTGTGCTCTGGAGCACAGTTTTCGTCTACATTGCTCATTTGAAGGATGCAAGGGACATCTGACATTACTAACCAGACCCTCTACAAAGGCTAACCAGACTATCTAAAATTACATTTGGTTCTGAAGTGCCAGGAGAAAAAATAAAAAAAGAAATTTCTTCCAGTTATGGCAAAACAGAGTTGGTCTTTCATCCAAAAAAGAAAGAAAAAAAACACACAACAACCTTGCGCTTTTATTTTAATTCAACATTTTCCCATGTCCTTTCCTAGGAAAGCAGGACTCCTTTTTGACATGAGGCAAACTTGGAAGTACAAAAGATACAGTAGAAATTCTGAGATTGAACAGCAAGATTTCGGCAGCTGAAACAACTTCAGAGCAATCAGACCACAAAAAGACAACAGCATGGTGCCAGGCCTGGCTTCTCAGCTACTGAGGAATAGGACTTTTCTCAAAGAAAAAAACAAATATTTTTACAGAAAAGCTGTAAACAGTGGGGGATCTTGAGATGAGAGTTGAACAGACATAGGATGGGCCCTGTCCCTCCTTAAATAAAAAAAATCTTTTTCTTCTGTATGTATATGAATGGGTTTGGGGAGCTGCCATTGCTGCATAGATGAATGGATTGCCATGGGGCTGCCCATGGTCTGCATACAGCACCGTAATCTCTCTAAAGACTGTCTCCAGGATAAGTAGTGAGACTACTTGGCATGTGCATTTTCATATCCCTTTATCTCTTGAGAAGGATGACACAAAATTAATTAATGCTGTTCTGTGAAGGTAGGTGTGCTTGTCTTAATGGAACCTTTTTTTTTTTAAAGCCCCATGAAAGATTAGTAGCTTCAAGCCTGAGTACACAGCCAGACTGGATCTCCATCTACCTCTCATTCATAACAAATGATGGCTGTACTTCAGTTCCTCTCTCATTGTTTACACATTACTGGCTTTATGGAAGACAGTGACTGATACATGACTAACATGGAAATCACATTAAATGAAAATTAAATACCTTGAAGTAGTAGTAAAAATTACTTCATCCCTAATTTGAGATGGTATACTTCCAATGAAGCAGCTGACTAGTCTGGAGTCCACCTCATGGAAACTGGATTCTATACACAAAGAACACTCCCAACATGCCAGTACCATGTCTCTGACTGCCTGTGATTTGCTCATGGTAACTGCTGTATGTTTTCCCTCGGGATGAAAAAACAACAGACCAGTTTGTTCAAAGCATGAAGCCCTGCATACCTGTTGAGCAGTGCAGGATCATGCAAGCATGCTGCTGTAGGGCTCACAGGGATTCCTTACTCAGACAAATTCTAGACTACAGTCCCAATCTTCAAAGTGATTTATGATCCAGCCTCAAGCTATGTTACTAATCACCCATCTGCTCAACGGTGACTGTACTACTGTCTCCCTAAAGGACAACACAAAGCTCAAGCAAGAGATTAGAGTTGTGAAAGCAGAGGTAACATTCTCTTGAAGTTCCCTAACATCTTAGACTTTAGAAAATGCCTTATCAAGAACGGTTACAATCTCATCCCCTTGAAGGCACAAACAGGATTATTATGAATGAGTAACAAAAAAGAGAGTTCAATGTTTCCTATCTTACATAGAAAAATAACCAGATCAGTACTGGTCAGAACATGTATTGCATGGATGCTATAAGATCTTTGGATCTTAATTTGATGACGTAAATTAATAAAAGGGAATCAATATTAAATAGAAATCTAATTTTTTCCAGTTTGTTCCCCAGTCCATTGGTCATATAAATTTATTTAAATAGTAATACCTTGGAAGGAATTCAGTAATAAACAGATAGCTTGATGTGTGGAACCAGTACTGTATTTCACACCCTCTGAGCCTAATTAAGTGTACTTACTCACGGCAAATGGGTATTTACCCTCTTAGTCCCAGGGTCAGTGAAAGGATGGAGTCCAAAGAAGTCCTCTCCCTATTCCCTGTGACTGGGCCAAAAGCTCAACAGACTATCTTAAGGAAGACTTAAAAAAAAAAAAAGAAAGAAAAAACAATATTAATAGATAAGGCAGAAAGGCTGTGATCTGCCAAATGAATGAAAACTGTTGCCATAGGAAAGGACTGAAATAGAAAAGTAAGAAAGAGATCTAGACTGAAAGCTGATGCTGCATGACTGACAACTAATGAACCCCAGTTCACAGCAAATGAGGAGAATTAAACCTCCTACTTTCTAGAACTCACCCATCCTTGACTTTATTCTAAAATCAGAAGGTAAAGGAGCACATTTTTGCTCTTCTACTCATCTGACCACTCAATGTAGATCTTTTTGGAGAGGGAGGCAATTGAAGGAGATGCTCTGCAGTGTTCATACTGTCCAAGAACACTTGGGGAGCACAGGAAAAGCCACCAGAAAAACGAGCATGTAGCCAAGTGCTGCATACTCTGGTCATTGTCCTTTCCATGGTGAAGGATTTCTTTCCTCACACTTAGGCACAACAGAGAGGATTAATGAATTTTTTTTTTTTGATGCCTCGGCTTCTGCAATTTGATTTGTGGCCTGTTGCCATTTACATGCTTACTTTTATTTGTATTTTGCTTACATGATGTAAATGTCAACAAATACGGCATGATAATGCCATGAAACATCACATCAGACTTAAAACAAAACTATCAGGTGGCATTTTGGTTTTCCTTGGCATAAATTTCCTATTTGAGTGGGTGACAAAACAATATCCTTGCAATGCCAGCCCCAAGTATTCAGATTTTCTGCATCTCACTGTAAAATGGCTCAGTTCTTCTTTCCTCCTTACTCAGGTTAAAACTACACAATACACTGATGCATGGGACAAATGAGTGTGGACCCTGATTTCTGGCCAGTTAATGTCACTGCCTGAGGGACAGATGCTCCATACCTACATTAAGGTAGTAAAAGTAGCTCCATGCCCTGCAGCTTGAGCATCTGTATCGTTTCACTCTTAGGAAGGTCCCATGCAAGCCTGTTGCTTGGGCTAGGAAGCTTTTGCTTGCTTTGCTTCAGCAAAGACATTTTTGGGTATGGTACAGGAGTCAGGTAATGTAAGGACCACAGACAGTCTCTGAGGGACCACCTTGTTTTGGAAACCAAGGAGGCTAATTACCGAGGCTAATTACCACGGCTAATTGCTGTCATAGACACGGTCATACTGTGCCAATTGACCACAAGGGCAGAGAATACACCTGGGACACTGTGCTTTACTTCAAGGAACACAGCCAGAGAGGAAGTGGACCATGGGCTTTATAGCAAGTTACGAGGTAACAGATGGGCTGGCTACCTCATGGGAGGCCAGAGGACTCTCTACTCCATTACACCTACTCTTACCACACACCTGCAAATCACCTGGGGAAAAACCAGCTTCAGCCTCACACCACAAGGGTAATGTTTAAATTTCCCTGTTCACTTCCTTCTTCCAGCCAGCATCACTTGAGGTTTTCCAAGTGTCATGCAGAGAGCTTTGGGCCATTTCCAGCAGACTGTTTCTCTGGCTGCCGGCTCAGGCAGATATGCAGGCTTCCCATGCTCCATGGCCCCAGGGGCTATTCCCAGCCCTGTGCGGGAGCAGAATTCCTTTCTGCCCACTCCCTTCGCCGGGGCTCAGCCCGGGACAGGCCGGCAGCCCTTGTAGGAGGCTCCGCTCTCCTCCCGGAGCTGCTCCCCCGGGGTCTCTGCACATGTGTTCGGGGTGCCATGAGACTCGGACCAGGTGGCTGAACATCAATGACATGGGGTCAGCGAGGCTGCAGCTTGAATGTAAAAATGCCTTTCCTCGTCTGTTTGCAGCATGGCTGGGATTGCACAGGCAGAGCAACAGGAGCCAACGCTGTGCTGAGAGTGAGGCACACACCAGTGTGACGGGGAAAGTCTGCTAAGCTTTCCCAGTTTCCTGCCCCTGCCTCAGAAATGATTCTGCTCCCCATGGCTGCAAGGCACAGCAAGTGTGGGCAGGACCTGACAATGGATACTCCCAGCACAACACTGATTTGTACAGATGCTTTTTTTTTTCTTCTTTTTTCTTCTTCCTTTTTTAGCTTTTCTTTTTGAGTCCTGATGAAGAGCAGGTTTTGTTTCCAAGCCTGTGTTTCTGCATGTGGCTGGGGTGTGCAGTGGGTGGTCATCTTCCAGATGAATCAGGAGGCGCAGCCTCCTGAGGATGGGCAGAAGAGCAGCCATGCCGCTCTGCTGCTGCACTGGGCACCATCGGTCCGTATGCAAAGCTCCAGGAACCAGCAGTGGCCAATATGCAAGTTCCAGGAACCAGCAGTGGCCAATATGCAAGCTCCAGGAACCAGCAACAGCCGGTATGCAAACTCCAGGAACCAACAATGACCAGTATGCAAGCTCTGAGGCTTAAACCTGAGGCAGTTATTTGTTTTCTAATGGCACAAACAAAAAGAAAGTAAAAAAAGCCCAAACCAAACCCCTCATTTGCAGAACAAGTTTGTGATGTATCCAAAATATGGATCCACTTTGCCTGACATCTCTTTTTTGTATACAGCCTGATTATACAATTGGAAGGTAATTTTGACCAGCAAAGAACCTTTAAAAGCCTGGTGAAATATAAAGGAAAAGTATAGTTGGAATAAAGAACTTATTACTTGGCTCCATCAACCAATGGTGAGAGGTGTGGGCACAATCTGCTGCTAAGACCTGCCAAAAATAAGCCAAGCCCTATTTATCTGAATGATCTTTACATGCTTACTTCAGAAAGCTGCTTCAAAATAAAGGTTGGGATCATGTAGGAATAAATAGGGCAATTGAAATATCCCAGTAAGTGTACATCCCTGGTAACCGATAGGATCTAAACATTCTTCTGATCTTGCATGTCTGAAATAAAAACAGAACTAACTGGTAAATTTATGCTGGAACTTTTTTTTCTTGACAAAAAGTCCTTTTTTGAAGAACATTTGCTCTGTCAGGAGAAAAAAAAAAAAGCCAAATAACGCTGCCCTTTCAATTCATATGGAAGGCTCTGGTCAATTTTGAAATTCTGCTGTATGCCTCCTAAAACATCCTAATTTCCCTGAATTTCCACTGACTTTTAAACTTGCACATCTGCTTTTCCAGCTCACACGTTTCCTGCCCCCTGGCCTCCCTGGGCTAGTCAGGCTGCCTGGGACTTGCCGGCCACCTCCGCTGCTGGCAGCACCTCCTTGAGCCCTGGTCCCCCGTCCCACCCCAGGGAGCCCCGGGGCCACCTGGGCGCTGGGCCAGCTGCTGGTGCAGCTGTGCAGCTTCCCCTGGCAGGGGGGTGTGAAACCAGCTCTGTGGGAAAAAGGCCGTGAGAAGTGGGGCTTCCCCGTTGGCCCGCCGGCAGCTTGGGGTCAGCCATGCCTCTGCCCGGCCACGGGCCCCACCGACCTCCAACGGTGGGCCAGCGTCCCAGCCTGACCTTGTCCCTTCTCCATGGCCCCACCCAGTCCTCCAAGGCTGTGTCTGACCCTTGTGACCACCCCTGGACCCGCTGGGTGTGGTTGGGATGTGCCAGTAGGGGGAGGACACTGCCCATCTCCCCAGTCGCCATCTCCTGTCTCCCAGGAGCAGCACCCTGCACCGCCCCTGAGAAAACCCTGTCTGCAGCTCCTCTCATTCCCAGGAAGTACCAACTGCAACAGCTGAGTTCAGAAAATGCAGCAGCCTTGTGCTGCAGAGGGGAACCGGTGCTGCTAAACCATGGTTCAGCTGAAGTACGTGCCATTATGGGAATGCAAGTTTGCTCGTTAACTTCTCTGTGTGAGCTTTTCCTTTGCCACACACCATTTCTAGGGTCTGAAAACAAGGAGCTACGCTTGCACAGTCGTGATCCATACCAGCACCTCCAGCTTCCAAATGGACAAAAAAAGGCACGTGAAAATCAACAATGTCAGTCCTTAGCCACTCAGAAATTTTGGCATGATAAAACCCACATACTTTTGTTGTGAGCTGAGTCAAATGCTGCTGTCAATGAGCTGCTGCGATTTTAAAGAAAACAATGGTTGATAAATCAGGAAATACTGCAAATTTCACTGTGCTTTTTGCTCCTTAGGAGCAAACAAGGTACTGCAAATAGCACAAGGCACTAGTTTCCTAAAGGAGAAGGGGTAATAGAAGATAAGCTGCCTTCTTTGGCAAGAAAAGATGTTGTAACTGTAAACTACTAAATTAACTTTGAACTCTCCCAAGATCTTGGATCAGTATAATACAATATGAAGAATGTTCCACTCCTTGACCAATTTTTGGCTTGGAAAAACAAAAGCAAAAACTAATACAGAATAGTCTGCTTTCAAACAAGAAATTCATTACTGAAAAAAAAATAAAAAATCCACTCATACAAACTGCGCTCTGAACTACTGAATTAAAATATTTATAACAAATGTGTTTGCTTATAGTATAACAGAATAAGCCACAATGTGGCTTTACATTTTGGATCAGGCAAATCTCTTTGGACTTATAAATCATTTTTTCCACAAAATGTCAAAAATACATAGTAGGTTTAGTACCATAATGCATAAAGACTTCCTGTGGTGCAATTACTACAGAATAAAACCCAGATGTGCTACTTCAAAAGCTCAAGGAAAAGCATGGCTGAATTTTTGAAACCTCTTCAGCTACTCTCAGAGTAAGGTGACAGAAATAACAAGATCACTTTATTACATGACAGCTTACCTAGTCAGAGTTCTTGTTTCTCAGTATTAACATTTTAATCTCTGAGAACTATGGGAAGCTGACAGAACTCTGTCTCTTCCTCTACCATATGCAGTATGACTATATGTCATTTAATAACTTTAAAAGTAGAATTACTCCAAATATATTACTGCAAATATTTATTAAGCATGCTTCTGATCAACTCACAAGAAAATGTGAATAACGAATCTATATGTGGCTTTGCACTGATAGGTTAAAGAACGTGGACATGTGCAAGAACCTCCTCCTCTTCATCACTAACTCCAGGGAGACAGAATATATTGCTTTTGGTGTAAGCTGTCTATAGTCCTTGAATGAATAACTTAAATCAGCTTTAGGATATGACTATATACAGAATAGTTTCTCTCATTTAATCCACACAGACATAGCATAAATGGCTTTTAAAGAAATCTTCCTAGGAAGAATTGATTAATTAATAAGAAATTAGGATGAGTACTGGTTTCATAGGCATGGCAGCAAAAAAAAAGAACTTCAAGAAAGAATTTGAGGAATAACAAGGGAAAGAGACATTTCAGGAAACTCTCTTACTGATGAGTGGAGCAGACAGCATACAAGAAAAGAGACCAGAAATAAGGAATTTAAAACTCTGGACCATGCCTACATTTCCGTGTATGCGATACTTGCGGTGAGTGTGTTAGTCTGCCTGACATCATACTGACATCACGCTGGCAGGTAAAACCCTGGCTCTGAGAAAACAAAACCCAAAAATCTCATTTGGGCAGCCATACTGCTGCCCATCTATAGCATGATGCATACTGTGACCCTCACCATGGAAACACCACTGCCAGATCAAGCCATGGCTGTTGGCATCAGTGAAAGTGAGGGGTTTTGCCTTACGTAGCTGCCTGGGTGCCACCTCCTTCACTCGGGACTTCTCATAGTACTTTAACACCTTCTTTACAGTCCTATGACTGAATGCAGAGAGTCCTCTCTGAACTACCCAATAATAATTTCAGGGCTCAGACAATTTTTAAAGTGATCAGATATGCTGGGACACTCCCCAAAATGCTGGGTTTTTCGCAAGGTATCATTCTGCCCAAATTTCTTACAGAACATCACTCTTACTCAAAGGTGAGACAAACTGTATACTTTTTTAAACAGAAATAAATAAGCCACATCTCCCAATGTGGAAATGCCTCAAATGAAGCTGTACTCCAACAGGACTGCAATGTTTCTTTTGGGGGGATCTCCTAGGCAGAGCCATTTCTGAAGCAGTGCAGATAGGAAGTCTGAGATTTCCAGGAAGTGATGGATTCATTTTACATGCACTAATTAATGTGCCAGAAGAAAGCAATACGTCAGATTGATGACTCATTCCCAGATCACCTGGGCAGTACACAAGCACTAGGACGTTTTGCACACTGTGATCCTAGTGCCTACATTTACAGTGGACATGCCCAGTGGGATGGGCCAAGTGGTAACTCCACCCTGGCTTCTTTTAGCCTGGAAATCCTGGGTTAATGTTAAAAGTCTTCCTGCTTCAACCAGACAAAACTTTCCAGATGAAATAAAACAGGACACATCTGGGAAAACCTGGATGTGAGATAGCCACAGAACATTGACATATTTTAACTTAGAGCAGTAACTTAGGCACCCATGTCAGCAATCTAATTTCACTATGGAGTTGACTGAAAGAAGTACATAGTGCTGTTGGGTTTATTCCCTCTTTTTAAGGATTGTTGCTTCTCCGCCTTTGATGCTGTTCCCCCTAGTGCATCTCCTTACAATGTCAAAGAACTCAAGAGAATTATATCACAGGCACTACAACTCTATTTACTTTCTATATAAATCTCTCTATCTACATATGTTCTCCTTTTTAAATGTCACTTGTGATCTGCTACTTGTAGTTATTCTTGCAAGTGTTGTTCTAATTTACTCTCTCTCAATTTTCTTTCTTCTATCTGACAGTCATTCTCTTCTTTTCTGGGATTCCATTGCTCCCACCAGAATATGGCTTGGAAAAATAAAAAAGTAATTTTCATTAGGGGCAGTTAAAAAAAATATGCTAAGGGGGCACCAATAAAGTAATCAAGTATTACAAAACTACTTTGGAATAAATATGCTTTGGGAAAGACAAAAGAAAAAAATCAGCATCAGCAAAAGATATATTCTCTCTGAAAAGAAAAAATAATCCAAGGAAAAATAATCCAAGAATTGTATTTTGGATGCAATGTATTTTCTGGGAAAAAAAGAGGGAGAAGAAATCTGCAAACTTGACTAAACTTGACTAAACTTTGGGTAGTGAACACAACTTAATTTTATTTAAGCTACATGAATTCTTAAATCTACAATTCAGAGTAGTTCCAAGTTATTTGAGGCCTTTAACATCACCAGCCAGTGTATGCCAAAGAGTGCTAAAGATAACTGGGGCCTGATCCACTCCATCTGGCTGTCTCTCCCAGTATTTCCATTCAGGGACTCCTCTTCCTTAGTTCTCTTCAAGCCTGCAGCCGGCATCCTCTCCTCTTGCCAGAGACACCACTTCTTCTTCCTCAGTCCTCAGATATCCTAAACATCCTCCTTCTATTTCTTCCTCTCATTTCTTTCTCTGCTGAGAAACATCCGTCTCCCTAGCAGCTAGCAGCAACCTGCCAGGCAAGACATCCAGTCAAGGGCCTCAAGCTGCCCTCTTTCTCTCTCCCTCCTTCCTGGCTTTCTCCATCTCATTCCAGTTTCTCCCTATGTGCAATTTCACTCATTCAACAACACAACTCCAGCAGCTGTAACTCATTCACATCAGCTGTCAAACTCAGAAGCTCTGCTCATCTCATTACCCACAGAACCATGACTTTTAAGATCTGGTCCCACAGACTTTAATAATTCATAGCAGGTTTTTTTAATCCAAGATAATAAAACACTTGGTAACATTTGCAGATTAATCTGTGTAACAAATTGTAGAAGATTCAACATGACAAAAAAGATTACAATATAAAGAATATGACTGCCAGCAACCCACCTGCAACTACTCAGGTGCCGCTGATTCCCATGCACACCTACTTTGTCACTTGGCAAGCGCACTCCACCAGAGCTGTCACCACAAGGAGCCCTCCCACCCCTCCTCCCACTCCCAGCTGCCTGCTCCCAGTCCTGTGACAGCCCAAGTTTCTATGAATACAAGCAGTGATCTGATCTAGGCTAAAGTTAGCTCTCACTTCTCTTTTGGGGTACTGATTAGTTTAAAAAGGTAATTTTCCAGTTCAGTTCACCACATGACTACAGAAGGATCTGTACTGACCAAGGGAAGGGAGTGGCCAATGGGTGGAAAAAGGGATAAATGTTTTGGTGGCAATGCAGCTCTAATTTTTCATGGCAACATGACCAAATTTCCTCACTCACGTTCACTGGAGTGTCTCATCTCCTACACAGCCACTACCTTAGAAACTGTTAAATAAGGGAAACTGGACTTCCAAACAGGCCAATTTACTATTCCAGGTTACTCTGAGAAAACCAGCACATAGAAATGCAAATAGACCAGACTACATCCACTAACCGAGGTACACCTCTTCGGTATACCTCTATATTACCACTGCAGCCTGCAGTCTACAAGCAAGCACATGAAGGAGGATGAATTAGCCTGTGCTATAGCTCAGCTATCACGCTAGGCACGCTACAACATAACTTCATAAAAAGAAGAGTCACACCACAAATGCCGACTGTTTATGTCAACTGGTCCCAGTGATTTCATTACTGGACCTAAACCACTAGCATTATCACCAGCCTGCTCTGGTTTCAGTAACACCTGGTAATATTATTCCTGGTAATATTAAATTAATCCATTTTGCACTACTCAACAGAACGATGTTTCTACCAAACATGGCAACGAAAAGTAGCACGTGACACTTCAGGTTCTCGCTCGCATCCCTTCCCATGGGGCTGTGGGTCCCCAGCCTGCTACTTCTCACTCAGCCATGATGTGGAGAGACCAACCAGTCACACAGACCAACAGACAAGCTCTATGTGCCAACTGCAGCTTGAGTGCAGGATCACCATGTGTCACAACACCTGCTGCCACAGCCCTGGTATTGCCTGTTCCTTAATACATTAGGCCATCTCACCATAAACATGTAACTGCATCAGCTATCTAAAAGGAGTGCAAAGTCATAAAAAAGGGGTGAAAGTTCCAGACAATGGTATTAAATTGTAAGTAGGAAAGCTTTTGAAAAACATAATCAAGGTCCTTATCCACACTTGGTGGCTGGTAAGTGCAGCCACGAGCCAAGTCTTAGCAACCTTTCAGTTTGCTGTATTCAGGCCTGATCCAAAGCCTACTTGCATTAATGACAATCTTTCCAGTAAATTCACCAAGCGTTGTTAACATGCAAATGCTGCACTCCCATATACATTACCTCTCACTTCTTTCACATCACTGTGACAATGACCCAAGAGTTTAATGACTTCTGTTAACACCAACACGTCAAGAGGATAATCACAACCACCTATACAGCATCTAACTTAGATATTTTTGAATTTCACAATTTAAATTAAGCAATAATATATTTACAACCATGCCTCTGACTTGTAAAAATAAGCCACAGCTTCAACTTCTCAGTCCTCAGATGAGGTCTGTACCTAACTGAAGATATTTCATCTGCAGGTTAACTTCTCCAAAGTAGTCTCTGGCATCTGTATCACTGCATTTTGGTGCTTTTCTTACAAGAAGTTGTAGGGCTCGCTTTGCTATTGCTTTAACAAATTACCCAATCTGAGCAAAAGTAACAGTGGAATACTTCAAACAACCTGACACCAAAGCCTTACGCTTGTCTGCTAAACATTGTTTTGTTGAAGGCAGCAATCTGTAAGCCTTGCAGAGATGATTTGTTGGTTGTTTCTTTTAAACAGAACGATAGATAAGCCATCTGGCAAAGGAAAACGCAGTTCCTCACTTTCCGGTACCAAGGAAACTGCTTTTTCCTCCTCTCTCCCCTCAGTAAAAGTCGTAAGGCGTTTTACTTACAGCATCCACTTTGACGGCTGACAGCACGACTTCCATCAGGATCAACAGAAGCCCCAGATCCCTGCAGGGAAAGGTGAATAAACACGACATTGTTTTAAGGTAGCACGAAACACGCACGTGATAAAACTCTGCAGTTAAAGGTGACAATACGACTTTAAAAGAGTTATTTCCAAGCGTGCCGAGCGGAATTACTTACTGACAAGTGGAACTACGTGCACCGGGAAGCTGCGAGATGTCCATTTTCGCCGCTTCCCTGCCCGAGGACTTGGCTCAGGGCTTCCTCCCGCCGGACGGCCGCCCCTGCAAGGCAGAGAAGAGCGCGCATGTTACGCCGGTCCCCCCGGAGGAGGTCTCCGGGCTCGGCGACGCTGATCGGCCCGTCTGTGGGCCGGGCCGATCCGATCCGATCCGATCCGGAGGGAGCGGGAGGCTGTCGCGCCGCTCCCGTCGCCGCGCAGCCACCGGACCCCGACGGGCCGGGCAGAGCCGCCCCCCCCCCCCCCCCCCCCCCCCCCGGCCCCCTCCCGTCCCCCGGCCCCCCCCCCCCCCCCCCCCCTGCCC
>WUAM01000431.1:125733700-125792141 GCA_024336885.1 Actenoides hombroni | reverse complement strand
CTCTTCTCTTCTCTTCTCTTCTCTTCTCTTCTCTTCTCTTCTCTTCTCTTCTCTTCTCTTCCTCTTCTCTTCTCTTCCTCTTCTCTTCTCTTCCTCTTCTCTTCTCTTCTCTTCTCTCTCTTCTCTTTGTCATGACAAATGTTTCATTTGTAGCTAAGGGATAAAACAAATCAGCCCATTTTCACTGGATAGCTATGTGCTGACTGGATATTTTAAGTCTTTTGGTCTTATTAGTCCGGTTGTTTATCTAGTGGAAGAAAACTTGTTTTCTAATCTACTGAAGACTTCTGTTGAAACATTTGATAATCTAAAAGCATTGAAACAAATTCTAAAATTGTAATGAAACCCAAATAAGGCTGAAAAATTACACTGCTATGTATATACAGGGATGTAAAGAAGTAGAACAAAAGTTTGAAGAAATATTAGTATGTTAATGGCTTGTATTCATAGTGCACATATTAAGGAAAAAAATCAGTTAAGTGAGGGTAGACTCAAACATTCCAGGAATTTTCATACTGTGCTTGAAGTTCTGTCCCTTTTATGGCAATGGTAAGTCAGTTATCTGCTGGTAGAATAAGAAAGGATAAATTCTGGCTGCCATAAAGCCAAGGTGCATGTGCAAGCAGTATTCAGGGCCAAAACTCATTAGATTTTTTTAGCTGTAAATACACATGTATTTTTAACAGTTTGTAAGAACAGGCAAGGAAGACTAAAACTACATAAATGCTTGTATAGGCTAAAGTCTATTGACTGGGGCTGTATCTTTGGTAAGAACAGCTGCCTTTTTGGAACCAGAAAATATTTAGAGAAAAACAAGGAATAGCAAGAGATATTAATGAAAGCCAGAAGACAGTAAAAAGCTTAAAATTATCCTAGGAAGTCTATGTTTTTATCCTTTTTTTAAAAAAATAGTACAGTGCTTCTGAGGAGTCAAGACTGTGTGACTGATCCCAAGGAGCCAGAGTAGAAACCAGAGCAAGAAGCATCCTAGAACCCAGGGGTTAGAAGAGATTATCAAAAACTGATACTACAAAAAGAAAAATCAGGAAAGAAGGAAGCACTAAGTGCTAGAGTTGTACTTAGCTATAGAAAAGCTAAGAAAAACTGTGAAAGCTGACTGTGGCTCCTGGCCGCTGACATCATTTGTGAGGACCCCCCAGCTGTCAGTCCCATGCTGGAAGGCATTGTTACTGGTAAATCCCAGCTGGGGGAAGTCTCAGACATGGGTTCTGGTGGCGTTAATTCTTGTGTAATGTGATCTTACTGTCTGTGACTTTCTATTGCTATTTTGAAACTTACTTCCCATCATGGTCCTTGGTGATTCAGCAAATGTTGTACCAGTGCCTAAAGTCTTTGGGTTAAATACTGTCTCGGTTCATGTCCTTGAGAATGCCAAATAATAGTTCAAATCATGCAGAAAAACAAATCCATCTTGCTGGGGTCATGCATTAGAAAATGTGCTCTGATTCACACTGGTCAGACAAATAGTGGATGCTGATTTTTGATGCGTTTTCCAGGAATGGTGTTCTTGGTTGGGACAGACTTTGTGATCTTGAATGGACTGGATGTGTCATTAACATTGAAAACCTTTGAATGGTATCCCCCTGACACATGCAGGCAGGCAACTGCTACCCTTGCAGTGATTCTAGCTCGGTGCCTTCTGTTCTGTCAGGTGAACAGTCATTTTCTCAAATCTGCTAATGGTTTCAGCTTCCTTTTAATTAATTTGTAGAGCAGCTGAAGGTGCTAAGGGTGTGGAAGGATTTTTCCTAGAGAAGATGATGGTAACATGGCAAAGCCAGTAAACTGCATAGGTCAAAAATGAGGAAGACTGTTTTGTGAGGATGCTTCTGTGTGCTGTCATTACAAGAACTGTGTTTTCTTATCATCTTCAAGTAAAATCCTTAAAGGGAACAAGCCTAGCAAATGATTGCCTTATACCCATTTCTGTCACCACAGTCTTTGCAAAGGTTGCATACACACCTACTAAAAGGTGTTGGTTTTAAACACCTTCTTTGCATTCAGAAACACTTTCTCACCGATACCAAAGGAGCTGCTGGTGCTGGAATGGACTTGGCGGTGTGAGAGCAAGGGGAGAAGGTCTGTGCAGTCCTGTAGATACACTCTTCCTGGATACTGCCAGGACTACAGAAAGTACAATTGCACGAAACACTTGTAGGATATTATCAAGATTAACTGAACATATGTTAAGGCCTGAGATGGTATCTACACAGTCCTTGTGCAGCTTGAAATGAAAGCCAGCTATATTATGATTTTGATCCAGAGTTTGCAAATTACCAATCACCTGCACAGTTTTAGTCCCTCACACAATATGAGGCACATCTGTGTATTGACAGACATGTAAGTCTGGACTCCATTTCAGCAGAAGACATTTTATATTTGTTTAATTTTTATATATACCAATATAATTTATTTTAATAAATAATCTCCTGTTGTTTAAAATGAAATAGAACCATTTTAGCTTGTAACAGAGAACAGCACACAGAACTTAATGCAGTGCCAAAACAGGCCATGGACTGAGTATCTTCTGTTGAGCTCAGGTTTATTTCAGCTGGACCGTTCCCTTGCAGCGTAGGGCCTACAAGGAATTCTTTGGTTTTCTAACTCCCCGTTCATTATCTGAGATGAAAGTCTCAACATTTCATGAACAAAATATGAAAAGTTCTGCATTTCCCTCCCAGTGCTCACTCAGATGCATCCCATCATCACAGTGGTAACGGGCAATTACCTGGGACGGGTTTGCACAGGGCTCGGTGTGTATCTGTATTATGCAAGAGAAATGTAGGAAATTGATAGATACGGGAAGGCGCCTGTGTGGTTCTGTCACATCTTGTATTGGTTCTGATAATGCCCCTACTTTTCTGATAAATGTGGTTCAGCTGTCTAGAAAATTATTTCACAGTTCTAAATCCAAAGATATATAAATAATATCAGATTGGTCATGAAGATGGTGAATGAGTTCTCTGCAAAGCTGCACGTATTATTGGATGAAGTATTGCTGAAAAGAATTATATATTGTGATGTACGTAAAACGTGAGCCTCTCGTATGAGATTTTCTGTACCTGAAGGCAACTAATGAATTTCTGGAATGATAGGTAAGATGTAAAGCTTGGGTACAACACCACTAGTTAACACTGAATTTATAGTATTGCATGTAAAGTGATCTGTTTCTTGTCACTATTGTCTGGTGTGTTACAAAGTGTGAAGTGCAGAATTCCTGTGCTTAGATTTATAGTATTAGATGGAAGCTGCCAAGAAAGCATTTTTAAAATCTGAATCACACCATGCTAAAGGCAGAATTATGGTCTCCCTTCGTAATAAACCAATCTCATAGACATTGCCGGTGGTGGGCAGCGATCTGTGTTTCCCTTGGTACCAATTATTAATCTATTAGCCCAGTATCCAGTGAGATAATTTCACAGGAATTAGTCACTTGACTGAAGTTTGGTGCTGATGCTTCAATATCTGCCTGGCTGCAGAAATTATTTAGTGACGCATTAAGTGTAAAACTGGTATGGAGAAGCCTGAGCTTACGCAGGTGTCCACTTCTTTAGACTGGTTATTTGCAGGCCTCTGTTTGTGGTGGAGGAAAAAGGTTGGGATGGTAAAAGAGTCAAAGCACTTTGCGCATTGTGGTGAAATACTGAGATACCAGCTGGGCAGAGAAATAATTTCTAAGCATATTGGCTGGGAAAGACCAACATCCACACTTAGATGTCCCCTGCTGCCTTCCCATGTGTGCTGTGCTCCCTGGGGGATAGGTGGCATTTCGGCCTTCTTCTTACACCTGCTGGCTTTTTCTTCCCTGGCTGTTGCCTCCTACACATAAAGCCTTGCAGGTGGATCAGCACCATTTGCCTTTTGCTGTCTTGCCAGCACCTGCGTTTGCAGCGGGACCGGCAGCGGCACCTTCATCCCACAGGAGAGACAGAGGATCACCAGCAGCTGGTGGGCAGTGCATCCCAGGTCAGACACTTTGTGGTCACATCTGCTTCCCCTGAGCCTGAGGATGACTGGCAAGCGTCTCGCATCCTTGGCCTGTCCTGCTTGGACCACAGAGGTTTGGTCTCCAGTTGAGCTCAGGATGGTAGTGCTGCTCTGTCCCTGCCTGGAGTTGCCTTCAAAGATGAACTCCGACTGACTGCAGTAGAGAGCAAAAGCAATTCCTGTCACATCCCTTTCAAAACTTACAGGTGATGAGAAAGGGGAGGGAACAAGTGGTGAAAAGGGCAGAAACCGCCAGTAAGATCTATGTGTCTTTTCTTCCTCTTAGGGTGTTTCAGTCATTTATGACATGAGAAATTGCTTCTGTCACTCATGAGTTATTACATGCAGAGAAGTAGACTAGTGGTCTCAGTCAGCAGACTGAGTTTTGTCAGCTTGGTTGTCTGGGGGTTATTTGATACTAGCAGATATATAGAGAGAAAAAAGAGGCTGGTCAGATGTCCTGTGCTTGTTTTCCTCCCTTTTGACCAGTGTTACCCTGTTCCCGAGACTGAAAGTCCAGTGTCATGTCTGTAACCACTTTATTTTTTTCATTTCTATTTTTTTTGATGTTGGGACTTAGTGATGATTGGCTTTCTAAAAACTTAGTCAATTAAAATATAACAGAACACGAAAAAATATATGCTATTGTCTACTGTCAGGAAGCCATTACAAGCTTCTGGATATGCTGACAGATGAGAAACTACCTGGGTGTTGTGATCAAGGTAAATTAACAAGGGAAAAAAATACCTCCTGAGGCTCTAGGCTCAGTCATCAAAGAGAGTTTTTTTGAAAACAATAAAGACATTGACAAAAAGATACCTTCCAAAATGTTACCAGTAGAGTATAAGGCAACTTTTTCTAGAGTTTGGTTTAATATTTCCCACTGTTACGTGAACACTTCAAACTAGCCTGAAAGACTGTGGATGTATTTCTTGGTACCTGTTTTTCTCCTAATTTTAACTTGAACAGTGCAAAGAAGACAGACTAGTGGGTGAGATCTCCTGATTGTCTCAGGCCAGGGTGTTTTCAGAGAAGACGGACTAAGAATGGGAGGTTGACTGAAACCCATAAAGCTTTGTGGCTGTGCCCAGCTAGTGTGCTTCTTTTTTAAGGACTGATGACAGCATCTAGAACCCTTGTGAAATGAAGAAATCCATGTGTTTGTGGGGAAAAATAGTGCAAAATGTTTAGGAATAAAAGGTGACTTTCATTTTTTTGTTGTTTTGTTTCCTTTTCCAGGCCTTATCAAGAAATACTGGAAAGGAAAATCTTGGAGAAAAATTCAAAAGAAATGTACATTGTGCATTTCTGTCTCAGAACAGGCAATAAAATAATTCCTAGGGTAATGATAAAAATATTACTGCTGTACTTTTATTTATCAGAATTCTTTCTAAAATTATAAATAGTTTGAATAAACAACTTCATTTTGGAACCTGCAGTATCAGCCAAACGCAATTCCTGTGCACTGCAGCCTGTACTATTCTCAGTCCTGTGTAAAATACACTGTCATGTCTATACATTGACATATTATGTTTCTGGACTAAGATTTTTTTCACCAGAATAATCTCCTTTATTTTTGTTATAGTGTGAAGTACCTGTGCACACACTTGTTTCTGAAATCTTCATTTTTGTTTACAAGTTAATGATACTGACACTTCATGTCTTTCAGCAGTTTCTTTTTTTTCTATTCTAGACATACGCCATTGGTGCCTACTCATACAAATATCTGTTAATAGAAGCCCCTCAATATTACATGTAATATTCAGAAGTATATTATAAATCATGTTGTGCAAACATCTAGCACTGCTCACTCCTTTTAAGACTAAGAGGCACATCAAGTATAATGTAAATAAAACCTCACTCTGGTAAGCAAGTCTCTGTTGCAGATACTTTTTTTTTTACCCCTCTCCTCATCACATTTTATTTTTCTTCAGGAAAAGTATGGTACCCTTAGGTCCTCTCTCCCAATGTATTTAAAACCCCTGAGGACTTCTCACCTCTAAGTCGGGACCATTGATCCAGATGGATAATCAAGGAAGAATAGCAGGTTCCAGTGATTTTTTTTTCACTTGCCATTTAATTTGGCATGGTTTAGATTCTGACTCAGTGGTAAAGATAAAGCGGAATTTTTTTTGTTCTTTCAGGTTTCCCACTGTGCAGTCTAAAGTTTTATTTTTCTAGTTTGCTTTGTTCTGCGTCATGTTTGTCAAGCCTTTTTAGATATGAAGCTATGGACATTGCATTCTGTCTAAAGCTAGAGTGTCTGTTTCAGGAATAAATCTCTAATACTGTCCCTGCACATACGCTGCTGTGCCACAAACCTGTCAAGGGCTGTCATTTTTTGTCTGAAGGATCCAATGCGATCGTTACATCTCCAGTGGTTCCCCTACATTTGCACATCCACCTGCTCCCCCAGCTACAAGCAGCATTGTAAAGAGGTTCAGGTGCTGCAGTCTGAAGTGATGGATCCGGCGTATGTGTAAGGAGCATGTCCTAATGTAGCTTGCTTGGCACTGTTCTTTCCCTTTCCTCTTTTTCATTTGGCATATACAGGGAACAATTCTCCCTGAGCAGCTCCAGCTGGATGCTTAGATACCCTGTTTGAGCAAATAGCATGGATCTCTAGCTCCATAAAGGTGGTCAACTTACTACTTGTTTCCTGTCCTTGCAATAGGATAAAGTAATCTTGTTGCTCATCTGGTGGACTGAGGGAGATGTTGCAGGCAGTATCCAGTCCAGCTGCAGGTGAATGGGGCTGGTTCTATGCATGAGAGCAGAAATCCAGTCCCTGGTTTGCTACAGGCTCCCTTGGCAGCCCTAGGCGGTATTTTTGGCTTCCCCATGTCTCCCTTTCCCAAATGTGAAGTAAGGATAACAAAATTTCTTGATCTTAAAAAATGATGTAGGTAAGTTGTGTGATATTCTGTGACAGGGATTATACAAAACCTGAAAATATATAATTAAAAAAAATTATTTGACCAAAGCTGAAGATTAATTTTTCAGTATCACCATCTTCAGGAATGAAAGCAGTGTGCATGTCCCAAGATCTGGCAGCTCACTTGACATGTAACTCTGGTTGTCTAGTTATTCACTGTATTTGCCCTTGCTGGTTCATTTTTAGGTGTTTCTACAGTAACCACAGAGACAAAAACTTTAACTAGGCAAAATATCAGAATGGGATAAATGTGGGTGGTCAAGGGGAATTTTGTCAGAGAGTTGAGGGTAGTGCACCAGATTAACCGGGGATTTCCCTCTGAAGCTTTAATTTTATCTACTTCTTCGTGACCTTCTTTGAGAACAAAATTGTTCCTAACTTTAATTATAGTGTGTTGAAAATAATATCTTCTACATTGTTTCTGCTTAGAATACCAAACCAGAAAAGTCCTTTTTTCCTACAAGAAATGGCAGGTATTGACAGAATTATTTGGACGAGTAAAGGTAAAGGATATGAATTTTGATATCCAATGTAGAGGAAGAAAATAAAAGTAATTGGATAAAATAGCTTTTAACTCACATGCCTTATGATGCCTGCCAGTTTTTCCAAGGAAAACACATCCAGGGTATCTAATTTAAATTTATTTTAGTGAATTAAAAAAGTCTTTTGGAAATGGAAATTTTGACTTTAAATTTATTTTTTTTTTCAGTTTCTTTAACATGAAATTCCTTTCCATTGAAAGAAAGGGAAATGAAGTAAATGAATAAAGGGAAGGCTTGCCAACACATGATAAGCTTTGGATTGTTATAAATAACTACTAGACGTTCAGTGTCATAATATAAAAGTGTGTTACCTGCTCTCCTCTTCCCCCACTGGTATTTGAAAGTAAGGGGGGAGTGATTTAATTCTTTATGATCAGTTTTAGAGAATTGGACAAGATAGAGAATCCAGGCTGTTCTCAGCTGGATAGCAAACAGTAGAGCTATTATTGTGGTCCAAAACCCCTGACCTCGTAGGGAAAAGTGATCCAACTGCTTCCAAAATAGGCACATCCGTGTACTGTACTACTTTGTCTCTCATGAAGGGATACTAGATGTACACTCCACCAGCTGAAGTATGGGTGAAATAAATGTAGAGTTCAAGAATAAAAGGCATGAAACCACCTCTTCCCAAAAAACGTAGGCACTCCTGCAATTGTTTTTGTTTAGAAAAGCTGTATCAGTCTATTTTAGGAAGGACAGTGGACAGCTTCTGTTTTTCATTTGCCTCACTTCGTGCAAATTTCTGTTGGGCAACTAAATACTTTACCTGTCTTAAATATACTTACACAGATGAAATCACTCTAGCATTGTTATAATTTTATTTTTTTTTCTGTATTCAGGTGCTGAAACAGAAATGGAGATGGAAATGCAAAGCAAACATCCTATCAGTTTGTTTTGCTCTCTTCTTCCCTTGAAAGTGCATCATGTTTGAGATATTCAGAAGAAACATTGAAATTTAAACATGCCTATAAAGTGAGGCATGGATATCATTTTACTTTTGTAAGCAGTGCTTTTTGTTTATAGACAATTTTCTTTGTTGATTTCAGGATAAGACAGCTTCCAGCCACTGTTAGCTCCTCACCCCAGTAATATCAGTTAGCAGTGAAGTAAATATTGCAGAACCCTTTGGTGGGGAAATAGATCTGCTGCTTTTCCTAAAAGAATAATGATAAGAGGCAGCCTTCTGAGCAAACCTTCCTTCAGCTGTCATAGTAGGATTAGGAGAACAGATTGACCACACTGGCAAGTTATTGGGAGTCAAGAGACTCGGTGTCTGTTGTAAATGCTTTGTGATTAATTTAACAGGGCTGGACAGGATAGGGAAGCAGGCTGATGACTTGCTGGCTGATGCTGAAGTCGCTGCATCCCGCAATGCTGCCAAAAGAGGCATTTCCACCCCTTTTCCTCATGTATGTGTTTTAGTATCAGTGTTCACTTTGCTGTAAGCTGGAGCCTATTTCATCCCAGCTGGTTCCTAGCGTTGGCTCCTGGCACAGCTGGCTGCATGACGGGCAGCAGTGTTAGCATGGGAGAGGGAGTGGGAGCAGGGCCAGACCACAGCTGTGAACAGCAGCGGGGATTTGGACTGTGCTGCAGGAACAGTGTTAACCGCAGCTTCAAGGTGTGGTTTCACATCAGAGCTGCAGTGACCTAGGGGAGGGGTGGAGGATGAGTGGGGCTGACCTTCTAGTCGCAGCCAGCTATTAGTTGGCTTCCCCAAAATGCAGCCGCGCTCCCTCTTTTGTTTATTTGAGCTTGGAGCAGCAGTGATCATTAAGAGTGTTTGCATGATGGATAGCCAAATGCACTCCCCTCTTACTGCTGTCTGTATGCTGACATAAAACTAATATATCTTCGTACAGAGAAAATGCTTAAAGAATATTCTGGTTTCATAGTCAAGCTCTGTGCAACCTAAATACGGGCCCCTTTTGCATCATGCTAACCTTTAATTGCTTGATGGATTTCACAGAATCCCATCTCATTCACTACACAGAACAGACTGTGCTCACTGAGGGCAGGAGGATGCAGGGGAGGGGTGTCTTTTCACTTTTTGGACTTTTCTTATGTAAGATCTCATAATCAAGTCATGCTTTGAAGACAGAATAAACTGCCTTCAGTTTCTTATGAGCTTACTATCGTTTTTATCACAGTACTATCTGAATGCTTCACAAAGCATGTGCTAAATTTTAGAGGCTTACCCGTTAGATGGAAGAGGCAGCGTGTCGCTGCAGTCAGCTCTTTCACCTCATTCTGTCTGTGCGAGCCAGAGTGGTGCCTGAACCTTTCCTAAAGATTTTGTAGCTGTTTGCCAACTCTTTGGGAGAGGAAGCATAGAGAAGGTAGTATCAAAAGTACCTCTTAATTACCATTCAGTAGCATTTCACTTTGCTTTTAACATAGTAACTTCAGCTGAAGCCAGGTCTTTGAGATCTTTGGTCTGAGAAAAGATCCAACACCAAACACGTAGAATGTGGAGAATGTATAATTAGTGACTGCCTGTGAACAGTGTGGAAATTATTTTGTGCAGCAGCTTCTAGGGATTTCATGGTAGAGGCGGGGACTGAATCCCATTCTCCAGGGCACCACTCAACTGCCTTAGCCGGGTGGTGTCTTTGCAGTTGTCCGTCTCAGCTCTCCATGCATCTTCCAGTACCTGCAGCAGCCAAGCAGCAATCACACAGACAGCCTGCCTTAGGATAGCAGAGCCTCGTCCTGAGTTTTCATCTTCTCTGTAAATTGACATGAGTGGGGCTGGTGCTGACAGGATGGCTATGCTTTCTCACAGCTCATGCCTGTTTTCATGAGAGCAAAGTGTTTTCCCTTGCTAGGCAGCAAAGCTGCAAGGGAGAGATGGTAATCCCAGTTTGGCCAAGCAAGGCTGGTGTGGAGGACTTGGGTTGCTTCCGAGCAATAGTGATTCTATGAATTCAGCAAGAAAGGTGTGGTATTTAAAATCCTTTCTCAAAGGCTTCACAGTTACTTACTGAAAGCAGTGGTGAAATGGAAAGTCATTTTTTCCTGTCTCATCCAGAGTATTGTTTTGTTCCAGTAAAGAGCATGCACTCTGCATTGTCTTCTCAGATTCTCAGCCCATTGTCCTTTCCCTGATTGTATTGGTTATTTTCCTTTTAAATTATCTGCTTATCTTACCTGTCATTATTTTTTGCCTCACTCCTTTGCCCTCATAGTCCAGTCTCGGTTTGACTATCATGTCAGTCTTCTCTCTTTGCCAGAAGCCAGTTGAACTTACACATGTTGGCAGGGTTACTAGCTTTACCTGTAATAAGCAAAGAAAGCATATGGAGAAAACCACAGGTTTTGATGTCAGCCTTGTATGTACTTCAGTATTTAACTTGTAACTACTGATGAGCAGGCAGTTCCCAGTTTACAAGCAACTTAATCTGTTTCATGTACTCATTACAACATCAATGTTTAGTCTGAACTCCTCTTTTGGTGTTCCTGTCTTTCTGTTGAACTATTGCCAGATATAACTCATATGTCTGAAAGCATGGAAGAGTTGATGGAACAATTGTCTTTTTTCCCTGGAAATTTGTTCAGTGAGTTTTTGGTGCTGCAGGGTTATGTGTTGTGTTTATTGCTGTCCCCTCCAACGCATAAAATTGCTGTGGGAAAATGGAAAGGTCAGATGCTATGGGACTTCCTTGCAAACCTGTTTTCCATCTCGCAAATATGAAGCTTTTAAAACCAGCTAAAAGCTTTGTTGAAGCAACTGGAGAATGATAATATCTATGAAGTCAACTGAGCCAATGGTAAAACTGTAACACAGTTATTTTTAGGCTTTATGTAGACAGATGCAGGTTTTTTGCAACCTGTTTTGAATTATCCGTAGTAATAGAAAAAAATGTGTATTACTAGTAAATGTGTAAAACTTGAAGTTCTCCTAGGCATATTTCTCCTTAGAGAATATCTTTCAGAAGATCAGCATTGGCACTGTGACAAGGCATGTCCTTCCACACATGGTGCCTTCTATGCACTGTTGGTAGCAGGTAGCCCCAGCTGTCTGCTGACAGCAGTGAGCACCTCAAAACTAATTGTAAAGCTGGTGTGCATTGCAGACGCGTTAAACATAGAGTGTATTCTGAGATTTTACTAATTATCTGTTTAAAGTAGTTATTAATTAAAAAAAAAAAAAAAATCTTATTTGTCCAAAAATATCATTATATGCCTTTCCTGAATAAAGTAAATTGACACTGTTGAAGCTGGATAAGCAATGTGATGTGATTGTATATAGCCCTTAGGACAAAAAGAAATAGGTATTTTTCAATCTACTAATGAGCTGAGCGGAAATCCAATAGAAGGGGAAGATGTGGAGGGTTGAGTGTAATATTACAGCAGGTGTTTTATAGCTTGTACATGCAACACTTATAAAGACTAGAAAGCTCCCCATGGTTTCAGTGAGCTTAAGTTTTGATCTTGAGCAATGGACTTAGAGCTGTGCAAAGACTAAGAAATGAAGAAGGAAACCAGAAGAAACCTGACAGCCAAAGTTCATGCTTCACTGGAGTTCTCTGTTTGGATTTTGCTAAATGGATCAGTAAATATTGATGAGTAATTGTAGGTAGGTATCATGGCATAAACATACAATCTAATAAGAATGACTGAAAAGTTTGAGGAGGGATGGGGGTGGCTGCTTCGGCTACTGTTGGTGTTTGAATAAGAACTGTTTTCTTTCAATTCAAAGTGAACAAATATTAGAATTACATCACATCTTTTAAATGTTTATGGGTGTCATGACTTCCATAATACGTAAAACTGCAAGGAAAAAAAAGTTTTGCTTTTTGAACAGCAAGATTTGAAATTCTCACTGTTGGTATTTCATTGGTTTTTAGGACCTTTTCTTTTAAAGAGTTTTGCTTTTAATATAAATGAGTAATTGTTTTACATTTTCAAAGGAATAATAATGACATTGTGTTGCATTCTAGATACTTCGGAGTTTAGGAATGCGACTTTTATTTTAAGGTTGCATGGGATCTCCCAAAGGCATTTCACTTTTGACCTTTAGATGAAATAAATGGATGTTCCCTTTTTGTAGAATGGACAGAGCCTGCTGGTGGAGTGTAAAGGCATTTCTTATTTAGCACAAAGTCAAGCTTTATGTGGAGAATTAGATATACAGATTAAGCAACAGTATGAAAATGAAGTAATGCCAATATAATGGCAATCTTGTTCTCGCCCTAAATAAGTTTACATCCTAAGAGTCAAACTGCTTATGCACATTTGTGTTATTAGCTCTGCCTTTAGCTCCTTTACTTTTGATTCTCCATTCATAATTTCATAGCAATAGAGATGCCTGTGTGTGTGTGTCTGTGCTGAGGGCTAAGCTTTATTTCTTCCAAAGTCTGGGGTACCTGTCACTTGAGTTAGTACATATATTTCTTAGCAAGTATGTCTAGTTTTCACAGCAGAACAGTTTTGATTGTAGCTAATAGGAAATGCATAGATGCCCAGATTATGACATCTGCAGCACACATATCTGTAAATGTGTCTTCCTATTATTATGATGTTTGTAAAATGCTAATTCTTTCAGCTGTTCCTCAAGGGACTGTACATGTAATGGTTTTGTGTGGCTTTAATTTTTTTTAATAAAGTACACGTGCTGTAAATGGATTTTACATGTTAGAGGAGGAAGAACTTAAAAAGTGCCATATACTGGAAGCAGAATATGGAGAGATTTATTGTGATGCTCTGTAGAAATTAATTCCTGTCTGTGAACCAACTTTTTTGAAGCACAGAACTGATTAGATGGAGCAGGCTGTGGACTCTCACCAGGTGGTTTGTCCAGCTTTCCAGCAATGGGATATGATACTGAAGGGTGACCAGGGTTTCATTTGGAGGCTGTTGAGCTCTGCCCTGCACAGTCCTACTTGCCCCAGGAGGGCTGTATGCAGCTGAGCGGTACCAGACATCCCCTCTCCTGCCTGGGGCTGGGCCTGTTTAATTTTGCTTGAACAAGGAGGAAACACAAATGTTGTTTCCAGTTATTTACTGTACATACAAATTAGGTCAAAGTGGCATTGAAACATCAACTTCCACTTTCAGGCACTTTGTTTAGATGTACCAAGAATTACGACAAAACTCTCCAACCTCCTTCCCTTCCGTCACCTTCCCTCTGCTCTACCTGCATAGTTTTGGGGGAAAGTCAAGAAAAATTAGTATACAGAGAAAATATTAATCACTCTCCTGTAAATTGTTACTTTGAACCCCAAGTGGTATAGTATGGGGTGTAGTATAGCCCAAGGGCGGAGTGTGGCACCTTGGTACTAAAGTGCAGTGCATTTGCTTTTTCAGGAAAGTTATAAATTAATGTCAGTATTTAAACAGATCATTGCTCAATTAAAAATTTTTACAAAGTTAGGTCAAAATCTGAAGTTTGCACAGGCCTAATTTTACTGAGAAACAGGACATTTGGACATTGAAACAGGACATTGAAAGGGATTTCACAGAAGCAAGGTCTTTTGAAGAGCAGCTGCTGCGTCTAAGAATGTTTGAGAGGCCTGAGCTCTGAATAGTCTGAGTTAAGTGCAAATGATTTCTTTGTTTCACTGAACCTCCTCACCTCTGTAGTTTGAGCCCCTCTTTGTATTTAGATGAAAGAATTGCAGAGAAAGTTAAAACTTAGGGGCTGCAATAGTCCCTGCAGAATTGCTTTTGTAGGTGAGAGATGGCTCCAGCAGATGAGGAGAGAAAAGAAGATGCCTTTGTGTAGGCTTTCCTCTGACTGTTGTTTTGTAGATGCTCTCTTGAGCTTTAATGAGCTTTCTGTGCTTGCTCCCTGTTTTGGGCTCTGGTGTTGCGAAGAGAAGGGATTCTCAGCTCTCTCCTTGTCTATGATTTCATCTAAGGTAGAAACAAGGGATGGAGAGGCATTTCCCTTCCCGGTATCCTTCTCAGCAATGGAAATGGTAGATGGAGAGAGTATCCAGCACAGCTGCTCTTCATGCTAAGCAAGTTGGACTAGGCACCAGTTTCCCCCTTTGCTGGTAAGGATGCAGCAAGAGGTGTTTGTGTTGTTTGTTCCGTGGGCTTGAACCGGCATATCTGGTTTTGTCTGATGGTGAGTGATATTTTGGTTTTGAAAAGCTGTGGAAATACTTCTATGCAGAGTTGGAAAATAAAATTCTCAGCAACCTGTTTTGAACTGTAGGCATATAAACTTGGGAAAGGTTCTTTAATTTTGACAAAGTATGCCTGTGGTAGAATAACCAGGTGGAAAATTGGAAGCAAAAGCATTGGCAGAGCTTCCTGTTCCCCCCGTGGTGGGGGATGGCAGGACCAAACCATGGCTGCATAAGGGTGACGGTGGGAAGCGGTGGGAAGCAGCGTGAATCAGATGCATCCAAAATACAGCTTCCTGTTTTATAGAAGCAGTGAGTTCAGCGATTCCCCTCTCTGTGTTGGCTGCAGAAAAAAACCATTCTTGCGCTCTTCCGAGTATTTAACCCGTCATCCAGTTACAGTTGTGAAAAATACAAAAAGCTTGGAGTCCATAAAAGGAGATAATTTGAAGTTAATAGGGGCAGTGCTGTGTCGCACAGGAATGGAACATGAGCTGCAATATGTTTCACTCTCTTGTTCTGCTCTATTAAATTAATCTGCCAATTTAATTAATGCCTGTACTAAACAAAACTTTACATGACGTTAACAGAAATGAGCTTGTGTTTCTGCTTTGTTGTCTCGGCTCTTTAATAATACTGTAACTTTCTCTCAGCCTGAGAATAGCAGGATGAGCCTCAGAGTGGGTTGAAAAGCAGGAGATTGAATAGTTGAAGCTCAGGAGTTGATTAAAAGATTGGCTAAAATGCTCACCCCCTGCCACTGCTGTGCTCCCTGATACATATTAACCTAAATTGGTTAAATATACAACTTGATTTACGAAGCACAAAATTGCTTCAAGCAAATGAAAGCTACTTAAGCCTGTAGGTAGCCCTGGTTTGTTTTTTTCTTCAGTTAATAAGTTAGTATCTTAGTTACTGAACTGGGTATATCATGCAATAAATGAATTTCTGTGCATCTGAGTAGGTTTGATGAGGCAGGAGCATCAAAATCAAGTGGGCCTTAACTGGCCCTAAAGTTTAAGGCTGTTGGATTTGACAGCAGAGAACTTCATGTGTGAAAAATTTTATCTTGAAACACTTGAAACAGAGATTAGAGAGGAAGGAGCCATTCCCAGGTGGCTGAGGACCATGATGATGGAGCTTAGTTGGGAGTCTCGATGCCCTTGGTGCTGGGTGCTGTGCTCTCCCTCCCCTGTGCTGCTCTAGCTTTAGGCAAGGAGGAGTTGCCTGCCCAGGAGAAACCTGTTTCTATTCAAAAGGCCGTTCCTGGTATCAAACAAAGTGCAGTAGGGGCCAGAAGTAAGCCTCTGTTGTGTCCCCCTGTTCCCTGAGAGAGGACCCGGTCACTGCAGTGGAGAGAAAGGTGACAGCAGGGACAGAGAAGAGGGAGGGGAAAGTGACTGTGATGGTCTCATAACCCTTCTTTTAGCCCTTCTGCTCCAGGTTCAGCCCCTCCATTATCTTTTTTGTCTTTGTGCACTCAAAAATACACTTCTTCACAGAGATGTCCCTCAGACCTTCTTGTCCCCAGATCCTCCCACTTGATAGCTAGCTCTCCTGCTTCTCCTCACTAGCTCTTCTACCCCAATCAGTTGCTGTGCTGGCCCAGACACACACATACACCCCCTTCTCTCCGAGGCTCACCTCTTGTTTTTAGAGGCTTTTAAAAAGTAGTCTGTGGTTATCAGAGATCTCCCTAGATAGGAGGAAAAGGGGAAAGTGAAGACATAACATATGGGTGCCATAACGTTTGCAGCCTTGTGCTGACCAAATGTCACTAATACATGGAAGACTAATGGTCAGATGCCATCATTGATCTGTTAATTGAAGATGGCTTTTGTCTTAATCTCCTGTATTGCAACATGTTGGACATGTGCGTCACTGGATGTTTACAGTTGGAGATTACTGATGTTCTTCCAGACTGCCTTGTGTGTGCTCCGTTTTGAAGACTTCGGTACAATTGTTCCACTGTGAATTTTAGAAACATATGTTCAGGAATATATGTCTTTCGTATTTCATTTGTACAGCTGCAAACAAAAACTTGGTACTATCTCTTACTTTAGCGAGAAAGTAAAGAACGTGCTGTACCCATGTATGAGTCATGGGTCATTTATTTTCTATGAGAAATTTTAAATGCTGTATTGCATGACCTTTGTCATCCTTGTGTACAGTGGAAAAAATATACCAAGCCAGGAATATCAATGACAGTCTTCTCAATAACCAAAAACAGGCAAGTAAGTTCCCATTGGGTCTTTTTTATTTCTTCACTAAACGGGTCTTTACTGTGGAACAAATGATGATGACTGCCTGAGAATTTACAAGCTAAGTAAGCTTTGAGATCATACAGCCTCCTTGACTAACCAGCATTCTCTGATCTTACATCAAAGGAATGGGGCTTTATTTGGTTGGCAAACTGAGTCTGGAGCTAACATATCTACTTCTGTGTTTTTAATTGAAAGAGTTATTTCTATTATTAATTAGTGGTTATTATGGATAATGCATTTATTGCAAGTGGTGCTTGTAGCTATACCCTGTTCATTGGGTGTTGTACTGAACTGGATGAAAGATGGCAAGGGAAAAAATCAAAACTCCACACCTAGGCCTAAAACACAGTTAGAACATCTAGGGTAAGGGACATCTCCCAGGTTCTGTCCCTCATGTGCTTCAAGTAGTGCACTATGTAATGCAGCAAGCATTTTTCACCCACTCCCTTCCTCCCCCCAGCATCTCAGATTCTTTTTCATTGAGAGTTAATGTTTGGCTTGGTGCAAACCTAACAGCTTACTACAGCTTGTGCTCTGGAACTGCACATGCCTTATCATGGATTAGATACACGTCCTTAGAATAAGAAGGATAATGTGTCTGCTGTCCAGGGATATTTGTGGGGTGGCCAAGAAATCAGAATGGACAGACAAAAAAATGCGTTTTCATTCATGCCACAATTTTCATGAAGTTTCGTAACGCTGTTCTTTGTGAGTGCATATTTTCCTATCCTGTGTTCTTGTCTTACAGTCTTTATTACTTAATAACCTGTTTATTAATATACATTCTACAAAAATAAGCCCTAACATAAAGACAGAGCAATTGCCTGGTGTGGCATTTGCCATAGGAAAATGGGAAGCTCAGAGTAACCTTTTAATCAGAAAAGGGAATAAACATCTAGGAAGTATTTTAGGGTTATTTGCCTTTTAGATATGATTTTCACCCGTTGAGAGGAATTTTTAGAGATTATGAAAAAGGTGATGAATTGAGAATTATGACCGGTGATGATTGTGAATTACAGTTTTCATAATTCCTGAAATGGGATGAGGTAGAAAATGGTTGAATGAATAAAGTTGGAGTAGATTCTCTTCAATAGACTTGGAAATGCTTTGGTGAGATCCTGTTGGAAGCAAGACTAAACAATTAGTGTTGTAACTTTAAGCAGCATAAACTGTACAACTGCAGTGGGCAAAAACATGAAGTGTAATAGGAAACTAATTGAGAGCTTCACTGAAGAGGTGAGTTGGAGCACATTGCACAGAAAATGGCAGCGAGGCCAAATTACTAGCAACTGTTATAAGTACCATGGGCATGGAGGGACAAACTTGGAAAAGGCAGAATGAGATAAAATGAACTGGTGGCATAATAAAGAGAGAATACTCTTCATGCTTCCAGATGGTAAGAGAAAACTAAAGGCAAGAGGTTGCACCTTAGTAATTGGAGATGAAAACCCCATGATCAGTGAGGCTTATATGTTCAGTTGGTTAATGCGTGCATCACCAGGAATCGGAGCTATCTTGAGTAAGGAGCAGGCTAAAACCTACTTAAATTAGATGGATATTTTAAAATCATTTGGCCCTCATGACTCAGACTCATGGCAGGGCTCACAGTCTACTTTTTTTAAGCTGCAGAGCCATCGGACGAAGCAATCTCTCTCTCCTGCCCCTGCCCACTCCCAGGAGCTTACTCCCACTCCTGAACTCTGCCCCTTCTTGTGCTGCCACAGGAATTCATCCAGTTACGTGGTAGAGCAGGGCAGGGAGCTGATTGCACTTAAAACTTTTGAAGTTTTAGAAATCCTTTGCTATGTTCATTTTAGTAAAATGACTTTCACCAACACAGTCCACTGATGCTTGTGCTGCTGGTAGGAGGGGTTCAGGGAGTGGTCAAATTTCAGTGGCTGTACTGACATAAAGTGTTGGTGGACCTACAGCTTTCCCCCATGGATTTAAGCCTAAACTTCCAGCCAGTAAGAGCTACTGAGATGTAGTTTTATGTTACACCTGACCCGATTGGCTCTGTCTTCTTACTCCTAGCACTGTACTGGCATTGCTTCTCTTGTTACCATAATTGGTTTGTCCTACTCTGAGCCAGTTCAGCTCACTAGCCTGTGAAAAAAAATAATTATTCTTCTAAAAGCAGCCTATTTTTTGTTAGGAGCAGGATGATTCCTTATGGTGGCAGTGCCTGTTTGACTGAGATTGACAGAGATAGACTCAGCTTCACCTTCGGCAAGTAGGCCGTTGCAATCTTGCAGTCATTAGTGGTAGAAGTGATGTGAGGTAGGAGTCTAGACAGAGCAGCTGTAATACCTGCTTTGGTTGGCTTTTCATTAAAGGGTGGGAAAGGAATACCCATGGACTAAATACAGACTAATCGGTTTTTCTTAAGCTCCCCAAAAAGATGCCTGGCTGACTAAGCAGAGTGGAAGCACCCTTGTAACTAAACACCTATGCAGCTCAAGCTGGCACCAGCCGTATTAAATCAGTTCAGTGTCTCTGTAACACAGTCACAAGTGGTGAGTGGCAAAGCAGCAAATAACAGTGAATTCAGTAATGATTTTAACATATCTCATCTACTTTGTGGTGCAAATGTCTGTTCAAATGGTGGAGGAAGACAGTAGCATACGGTCCTCCATGGGAGGCTTGTGTATCCTGTCTGGAAAAAAAGGATGGGCATTGCTTCTCTGAAATGAGAGGAAAGAGAAAAATCACAAGTCCTGACCTGCATAAAAAGTTGTTGAGAAGGGGGTAAGGATAAATTCTCTCTGTTCTGCAGGTAAGAAAAGAATCATTAAATTGCTAGGAGAAGGATTTGGGTTGGTCATTAAATTGCTAAGTTTTAAGAAAGACCAGACAAGCACTATGAAGGACAGGTACAGTTGATCCTTCCTCAAGACAGCAGTCTTAGTAGCTTCTTGGGTTCTCTTTTCAGATACTATTTTCCATTTTTTTTAACTTAAAGAGGAAACATGCTGCTAAACTACTTCTACACGAGCAGAAATTTAGCATGTAGATGCTCAGCTACAAGATGCCTCAGAAAAGTTTATTCTTCTGCAGAAGAACTGAAGGACTGCTTGGCAATGTATGTTGTCCTGTAGTTGCCTCCAACATTGGCAGTTAAGCTTACCTTCAGTGTGCATCAGTGAACACTTAGAAAACTAATCAAACCTATTCACATTATATTCAGATGTTTCTTTGCTCCTCATCTCCCCCCTTTTCAAAAAATTCATTTTTTGTTTAAAGAGGGAGGGTATGGAAAATTCTTATAAGCAAAATGGTACTTCAAACTGATTGAAAAATACATGTATGAAAGGTTTAGAGGAGCTTTAACTCTTCCTTTATGTTTTTGCACCAGATGGAAAGCCCAACTGCCTGTTCCTCCTGACCCTTGGTTTACTTTTTTTTAAATATCAGCAAAGTGAAGCACAAAACATTTATATTTTTAATTAAGAAAAAAACCCATTATTGACGATTTTCTTTCATCAGAGAAACAGGAGGTTTAATGAAAGCACTTTCTAGAAAGGCTTTTCCTCTGTTAGATGCTGTTCTGTCTTTGAAGCTAAATTTGCCCTTCTCCCAGGTTCTTTATATTGCCCATAACTGTATTTTTAATCATCTTTGAATGCACATGGGAGTTAGGAGGCAGTTTTGAAAAACTTCAGTGAATGCGGCTGAATTGAGTTGAGGACCCATTCAGGAGTGGAGAGAAGTTTTAATTTTTCTCAGAGGAAGGGAAATGTGCTGCCAACCCAGCAGTCAATGTCAAAGAAAACCCCAGCGTCTTTTGAAAGGCACTTGCCCTCCCGTGTAGGGCAGCTCCTCAGCACTGCCTGCTTTTTACACAAAACATACATATTGGGGCAGTTAAGCAAGAAGACAGAGCCAATACATTGTTCTCTTAATTTACTTAGCATATGACCTTGCACGTATCTGTGGTTTACATTAAATTACATGAGCCATGGATTTAGTATTTCAGAGTGGTTTTTTAAGCAATGTATTTGTTGCAAAGATAATGCTGCCCCAAGTGGGAAAAGGAAGGCTGTATTGTTACAGCAACCTGTCTTTGTAATGCGAGATGACTTTTCAGAGCGTAAACTTTATGTACTTAATTACAAAAGTAAAAAACCAGATCTTTGGTCTTCTACGCTGCAGGCAAACACAGTTCAGTAGAGGGGTGCTAACAGCTGCTTTAGGTTTTTAGTGGTTTTTGTCATTATTTAGAAGCCAAAAAATGATGAAAATTAGCCTATATTCCCCCTGTACTTAAGATTTACGGAAATTTGAAATGCTTATTCATGAAAGTAAGCCAAGCTAAGAAGGATTTTGGATAGCAAACCAAAAAACTAACCAAGGATTAGGGCTGGGTGGCAACCCTACGTGTGTGTCCACACACCCAGACTAGAAGGGCCAGGGATGGAGAGGGAGACCTCCCTATGGTATCCCCTCTCCTTTTAGTCCACAGTCTTGACCCAGTCTCAATTTTCTGCTCATCTCTGGACTATCTGGGGGAGTCCCCTTTTTCCCAGCTCTTCTCTCCTCCTGACAACTCTTGCTCACCACTTGACCTGTGAATTGAACACCTTCATATTCTTCAATTCTCCATATCTGGTTCCAAACCTCTGCTGTGTCAGCAACAGGAGACTCTCTTGGTTCCCTTGGTGAGGCCAGTCTTAATACATCTGCCCTGGGTTACAGCTAATGACGACATCTTCACCTTCCCATAGGTACCATGGGCTCATGCCCATGTCCTGGCTGCTTCTCCAGTCCATCCTCTTATCTGGGCTTTTCTTTTTTTACAGAAACAAAACTGTTTCCCTCTGACTTTGTGCAGTTTCCTCCGTTCTCCCAGTATGGAGAGAAAAACCTCCCCAGGTTTTTGGTTGCTGCTGCTTTTCTCCATTGGCCCTGCCTGGTTCTCCAGCTGCGTGTGAGCAGATCCCCTGTCCTCCTCACACCAAGGCTCCTTTGCCATGCTGCCCTATGTTTACTAGATGCTTCATTTTGTCTGCTGATCCACTTAATCATGGCTAAAGGACTGTCTTTTCTTTTTTTTTTTTATTTTCCCGCTGATTTGCATGTCATTGAATTATTTTGGTACTTAGAATGTATATGGATATTTAAAAAATATTTAGCATTTTACTTTTTTTAATTAATTTTCTGGTTAAAGTTTGGGTGTATGGTGCTAGGCTGAGAGCAGAGGTCATCCCAGTTGGTGAAGTAGCTAATCCCAAACCTGCTGCTGAAACTGCTATTCTGAATAATGCTTTTTTTTTTTCTTAGAAATAAATTTTGTCTCTTCTCTTATTAAACCGTGTAAAAGAAACTCTATGGAGAGTGGTGTGCTCTGAGTACTGTTTCAGGAAACTGGGGACATAACAGCCAGATTATCCATTTGGCTAATGAATGTTGGAGCTTATCTGATTTATGTCTTTGGGGGAACTAACTGAAATGAAATGTATGTATTATGAAGATCCACACAGTAAGTGAAAATTTGTGCCTTCACTGGCATGAATATCTAGCTGGCCAACTGAAGTTCCAGTGTCGGCAACGAAGACAGTATGGTGAAGAATTATTATTTATTTTGTTTAATTTCCAGATTTATTGGTGTAGTTCCTTCAGTAATGAAATACAAGTGTGCCATGATTTGGAAGTATCTTAAATATCCCTACTTGATCCATATGACCTGGTGATGACTTCACTGTTAAAAGAAGGTGTTTCTCATGCAACTTTCCTAGAAGTCGAGGGTCAGAAAGCTGTGTAGACAAGTGGTGGCTGACTACGTTTAAGAAAATTTCCCAGTGTCATATGAACCAGCATAGTTAATACTGTGTCAGAGTTTACAACATTTCCTGTTTTCAGTGCTTTGTAATTGTAATCTAATCTCTTCTGGTTTGGAGGCGAGATTAAATCATAGCCAGAGAGTAATTTTCAAAAATAAATGGAAAGTCAGCTGGTTTTTGCTTGAAAGTGAATATATAAAGTGAAGTACAGTAGGCTTCTATTTTGAAGTGAAAATAGGTTGACAAATGTTACAGTAGTCAGTGTAGTCACTGACAAGCAGTTGTTCAACATACACCTCTCAAATGCTATTTTTTCTAGGGAAAGGCAAAGATTTTGTAGAAAATGCATTTCTGTAAAAATCCATTTCTTTAATCTACTTCTCTAATACAAGTATCACTTTTCTAAATCCTGAAAGTACCTTTCAAGAATTCTTAAGCTAGTGACTATAAACTGAAGTTATTTTTATAGCCATTTTATTATGGGATATACACTTCTGGGAGTGATTATAAAGGAAAAAAGGTATTTGCTACCCAAATGGCTAACATACTGCCACCGTTAATTTAGAATGAACAGATAATGTTCAAAATTGAATCTGATAATCCTTCCTTAGACCTACATAGGACTCTCCTCAAGTATGTGGGAAACTGCTATTCTAGATTATTCTAGTTTATTCTTACTCTGCTTTTTATACTTCATCATATTTCTGTCAGAGGGCACCTTTGCTCTACTTGGTAGGCATTTGAAGTTAATTTACTACATCTTGCATTTTAAATGTGGTTAAACTTAAAGACCTATTTATTTTATTTTATTTTTTTTTTTCCTGAGAAGGTGCTGTTATTTGGAAAGTTTCTCCTGCAAAAGCCCTGCCTGGGGCATTCTCAGTGGTTCCTTCTGCTCTTCCTTCCATCTTGAGATGAATCTCAAACCATTCAGGAGTTTATTGAAAATATGGCACACAGTCAGAGAGAGGTGAAATGGAGCATATATGCAGTGCACAGAATAAACAAAGATGCAAGACTAAATTACTAATTTCTCCTGATTTCTCCATGAAACCCATTTCTCTGTTCCTAAAACTTCTTATGATCATTGGTGTGAACCTAAGCTGATGGAGAGGTAGAAGTCTTGAGATGTTTTTGTGTTGTTAAAATAAGCAAAATCCTACTAATGACTTAACTGAGGAAAAAGTGATTGTGGTTATTCCCCTTTTACATATGTGAAAGATTATAAATGATCTAACTGCAGGAAAAGCTTTGGTGAGAATTGGAGCTGTACTGAGACAACCAAAAACGGGGGTTTTTTTGGTCCTTTTATTGTTGGTTTTTTAAGCCATGGGAATCTTTTAGTGCCTGAAAGTTATATTAGTCTCCAGAAAACCGATGTAGTCTGTAAAGGTTACATTGCTCCACTCTTCCACTACAGTTTTCACACACTAAGAGGTTACAGAGATGATACTCCTTGTACAGTCTCTTCCAGCTAACTTCCCCCACCTTTCAAGCATCACATTTCTTTTCAGAATTAAGCATCCTCAGGCTGGATCTAACCCACGTGCTAGTCTCAGCAAGACCCTGCATAGCCTTCATCTGCATCACCCAGTGCAGATATGGTTGTGGCTTCTATTTGAGTGTCACCCACATAGAAAGAAGTCAGGATTGTCGTACTTGGTCCCTAATGCACTTAGTGTTATCATAGGCAGGGACAAAGCAAAGTTGTTGATAACTCTGAGTGCAGAACTCTTAGTTCTCTCTCGTGTCAGGGAGAGAAGATGAACTGTTGTTGCTAACAATTGCACCTAGCATGTGGAAACATCCACAGACATTTAGGAGTGAGGTGCCATGGTCACAGTTTGTCCTTTACGATGGATTTCCATAGCAAAAGATGACATTGTCTGTTCCACAGCTGGATTTAAAGAAGTCCCAGTTACTTGGAGAAGAACAGTAATGGGATGGTTGCAGTTGCAGAGCCAAACAATCCATTAACTAAAATGAAGAGTCTTTCCTACACTCCTCGTACATTGTTCCTGCTGTAGGAAATAGGGATTCTCTTTCTGGCAGTGTGCTATGTACATTGTATATATTTTTGTTTGACATAATCATGAGTGACTGTCACTTCTGGCAGTCATCTCAGAAATTTCTAGTCATTTTTCTGAAAAATGCAGTTGAAACTCTTTTTTTCTTCACACATGGATTTTCCTCCATTTCTTTTTTTGAAAGACAGGTTTTGAAACTGGGATTTATGATACAGTAAATCTGCTGTCTGAAATCCTGTGATTGTGCAACTAATCCACTGACTTATAAATCACATCCGTGAGATGCATTTATACATTACAGCCCATACTGCAAGTTAGTTTGCTTTAAGAATGGTCATAGAAACTAAGTAGTAGTTCATGAATTCCCTGTGCGTTATCCAGGTTACTGGCCTTGCATTTGTATTGCCAGACCAGATCTTGCCACTTCATGGTCATCCAAGTCCAAATCTTCTTCTTAAGATTAAAATAAGTCAAAGGATGTGAATTGGTAGAGTAGACCAACAACCATTACTGAGACTGCATGCAAGGTGTACCAACAGATCTGTCATATTGCTGTACGAGTAAGCTATATGATAAAGTCTCCAGGGACTCGTGTCTGGTGTGAAAGTCCCAACACAAGACGTGTTTAGTCAGGGCACACCACAAATTGCCAAGAGCAGGGCTAGGATTTGAGCTGGCAATGTGTCTGTCGGCCCAGGTGTCTGCTTGTCCAGCACTGTGTGCATGTAAAGACAAGAGACTGGTTTGGTTTGTCCTTGAGCTTTTCACTGCCAACAGTCTTTAGGTCAACTTTTTACTGCCAGCGGTGTCTTCTGGTCAGAAATAACCAAAACCTTTCTGTGCCTTTACACTTCTTAGACCTTATTTGAAGTTTGCTTGTGATTCAAGTATTTAAGATGTTTCAAGGCAAGTCCTACATATGTTAGAAGTAGCACTTGAAATGAAGAAGACTAAAAGAGTTTACGAGGAGGGAAAAAAATGTAAATGAGGGATCCTTCTGCCTGTTACATTAGAATGAACACTTTCACGAGGTATTTGAAATTAATCACCATTGTTAAGAGAAAACAAAAACATTTCTAATTTAAGGGGCTTGGATTTTGTTTATGGAATACATGTTTTTTTGGATAAGAATGAAATATTGCAATACATATAATTTTTTTATGTTCCATTACTCCTCCACAATGATTTAAAAATTCTGGAAATAATACATCTGAGGTTTTGCAAAGATAAAATTCAGATGCTTTCTTCTTTACAAAATGGTGACACATAGCCATCTAAAAGGAAGGAAGGATGTGAAAAATAAGACCAAAGGAAGAAGGCTGCTGTTCTAATGAGTATAACAGAATCTTCTGTGGTACTAATTACTTAATGTTTCCATCTTCCCACAAATGCTATTTTTGTATACATTTTTTCCAAGGGATGAAATGGGGATTCCATGATCTAAAAAGTGATACAAGTTACTCTTACATCAGGTCTTGATTTGGACAATGTACAAGTATTCAGAGTTTTGATATGTGGGCATTTCAAGAAGACTGTTTCAATACATTTGATGACTTGCTCCCGAGTTGAAATCAGCATTTATTTTTTTTCAGTTAAAATAAGTGTCTTTACCCAAGCAGCTCTTAACTTTGGTTGTGACATTTTGGATCTTTTCAGAAAATCTCTTAAGTGTGGAGACACGAGATGACTTCGTAACGTGATGGTTGTAAAAGGGAATGTAAAGCTTTTCATGTGAGAAATAAAACTGCTATGGTGAATGCATATACATTAGGAATAAATAGCAATAAAGACGGGATCCTACACTGGAGGTCAGAGAATTCATGGTGGTCTTATATTATTTTGGCCAGCTGGAATGCCTCTTCAATTCTTAAAGCTCTTTAACTTGTATAATTAGATAAAATCTTACCGTATTTACTAAATAAATGGGTGCCCCAAATTAGGATGCCATAGGCAAATCTAAATGAGTAACAAGATTTCCAAAACTGCTGGGTACTCCGGAGTTTCTGACCATATTGTTAGGTGATGTTGAAAGAATCTGCTGCAATGGTTTGGATCTGCTTAGTGCCCTGCAAGTTTGAAAAGTATGAATATTATTTTGATCTGTACAGAGGAAATGCTAATTCTAATGTTAATGCTGTTGCCAAAGTAAGCTTTGCAGGTGTTTCTCATGAATTTTTTTTTCTAAACTTGGATGCTGTAAGTGTTGCCCCTCTCTAGCAATATTCTCATTTAATTACTCAAAACTTGTTGGATATTCAGAACCTCTTGAAGGCCTTTTTTCTCACGTGACCTATTTGACATCACTTTTGTCTCTTTTTTGAAGGATTTGTGGGAAGGAGTCAGGTACTATGGCTGTGTATCAAAGAAAGAAACCAGCCATCTCTTCTTGCAGTCTGGGTGGGTTTTCTGTTTTGGCAAACAGTATCCAGTTGGCACTTAGTCTGAATCAGAGCTCTGAATCCCACATCTCAGTGCCTTTTCCTGCTCTCCTTTCTCCACTCTGAGTGTTCTGAGTAGTGCCAGCCTAACGTGATGCTTGTAGAGGTTATGCTTCATGAAGAAATGAAGGAAGGGTTAAATGCATGGGTCTGTCAAGGTGGTTTTGGGGTGGGGGCTGCTGTGGAAATAGTATGAGTTTACCTGGCTGGTTTTTGTAGCGCTTTTGCTTCACACGATTCCTGGGCTTCCAGGTTTGTTCATGTGTGATGATGGGGATGTAAACTCTTGCATTTCTCATGACTGTGAGAGGTATCGGAAGTTATACAGTTTAATTGATTAAAATCCTTCTAAATAAAGTAACTTCTGTTTCTTTCTAGCACTATATATGACTTCTATGAAATGTTTTATCTTTATCTTAATAGGGTACTTTTCAAACCCAAATTATTTTACTTGAAGATCAAATAAACTGTTAGAGACAGGGAACAATAAATACTGTAAAACCTTAATGTAAATAAATACTTACTTTAAAGCAAGCACCAGTGAAATTAAGGGACCAATTTCCTTGTAAAACTTTTGCTTATATTAAGGGTAAAATATGCTAACAGTAACTTTGTTAGACTAAATCAGCCCTAAAAGCTTGAATTATTTTATATTTGGTTTGTTGTTTGTTGGTTTTTTTCCGGTTTTAACTTCTGAATTACATCAGCTAGAAAAATGATCCATGAGCAAATCCAAATGGAGTTACCAGTATCTCTGTGCAAGAAAAGTGAGCTGGGCCCAAAGCAAGTGTGATTTTGGCTTTAAAAGAATGGGTTTTAATAATTACCCTTCAGTTTCTTTGAAATTTATCTACTGATTTTGATCTTTAGTTTGCAGATTTCTGATCTGAGAGACAGTCAAGGGGATGATGCATTTTTAATAATAAAAAAAGTAGAAGATATCCTTAAATTCACGTAACTCCAGTCTAAAAGAGCAATGCCAAAAAATAAAGGACCCCTGCTAGTCATTAATACTTGCAACATGTCTGTAAAATGGTGGTCAAAAGTTGAAGTTTATGTACAGGCAGCATTGATGCCCTTTTGGTTAACAAGCCACTGCTAATAAGTAGATATAGTGATATTAATGACTTCGTTTTTCTTTAACTTTTCACACAGTGTAGATATGAGATTTGAAAAAAAGTGTTATTTAGATGTGTGGTTAAAATCATGGTCTGTTCTAGGGAGCGATTTGGGAATACATCTGGCGCGTTAAGGATGTTGCCATGAGAATGACATGTTCTGAACTTTGAGTTTTAGGATGACTTTTGCAGATGTGCTGGCATTGAAAGGCGGTCTCGTGATGTGACTTTGGGTGGTTTTGCTTACATTTATCACTTTAATTCCTGTTTTTTTGAGGGCACTTGTTACTCAAAATTGTCAATATTTGCATTTCTTGCTGTAGTGAAATTGTTGAGCTAAACATTTTTTCATTCATGAATCTACTTCAAATGTTCTGAAACAACTACACAAATTTTTAGTTTGCAAACAGCTTTAATTCTAGCAAAATGCTTCTCTGTTAGGACTGTGTGAGTCTTCACAATTACTTTGTAGGTGACTTGAGGCAATTTTTCATTACTTTAGGATCATTTTCTTAGACTTATGCTTGTATGTTCGGAACACACTGCACCTCACAAGCGTGAATACCTAAGGATGCAGAATATTTAGACATTTTAAATTTCTTCATCAAAGTTACAAACTGTGTGCACTGCTTGAGGTACTGTGGATGACGCCTCTTCCAGAGGTGTTCACAGGCTGGGAAGGCTCTTGGAAACAGCATTGTGAAACCCCTCCTCAATGTCTGTCCAAGTTCCCTGAAATTTGCAAGTTATGGCATGAAGCCATGTGTGCTCATTTTTGACAAATGAGAAGCTTGTCCAAGCCTGCAGCCTCATTACAATTAACTGCTGTTGTGAATTCAGCTACTACCCATCACTTGAACTTGGTCAACCTATTTTGAAAGAAACAAGAGGACACTATCTTAACAGATCAATGTGGAATGAGGATATTAAACGGAAGCCATAGTTGTATAGGAAATGGAAAGTAACTATCAAATTTATTCAAGAAGAATTTAGGCCGGCGTAACTTTAGAGATACTTTGAAAACCTCATTTCACTAATAACAATGAAAACAGAAGTATCTTTGTCGTTAAGTGGAAGTTGTACTGTTGGAGAGGGGGATACGATTAGTAATATTTTAAAGGTAAACTCTGGGAATCTCACAGGATCACAGAATGGTAGGGGTTGGAAGGCATCTCTGGGGATATCTAGTCCAACCTCCCTGCCAAAGCAGGTTATCCCAGAGCAGGTTGCACAGGGACCCACCAAGTGGGTTTCGAATCTCTTCAGAGAAGGAGACTCCACAACCTCTCTGGGCAGCCTGTTGCAGTGCTCCAGCACCCTCACAGGAAAGAGGATTTTCCTTTAGTTGAGGTGGAATTTTAGTATTCTACTTGGTTCCCGTTGCCCCTTGTCCTGTTGCTGGGCACCACTGAAAAGAGACTGGCCCCATCCTCTTGACATCCACCCTTTTAGTGTTTGTAAGCATTGTTAAGATCCTCTCTCAGTCTTCTCTAGGCTGAACAGATCCAGTAACCCATCTCCATGTTTTTTTTGTCACAATAGTAGCTCAGAAATGTATCAGCTTACCAATTCATCTCAGTGCCTGATAAAATGATACATGCCTTTGATAATTAAAATACTTGTGAAGCCTGTGTCAGTCATAAACCTCCCACATCAGACTTTCCTGGACAGTTCACCCTGTGATCCTGCTTGCATTGTCTTGCCCCTCCATTGTGGCAGCATCTTTTGATTGACCCCAGCTTGAAGGTAGATGAATAAATGGGCCGTTAAAAAAATTGGGGGAAAAAAAGTCACTATATTAGTCTTCATGTAGTTTAATCCCAGGATGGGTTTGATATGTGCCAGTGGCAACACAAGAAGAGGGATAAAGCCTGCTCTTGCAGGCAGAGCACAAACCTGTGGCAGGTCCCACCAAGACTGGGCTCTGCGGCTTTACTCGTGAACCAGCCCTTCAGTGAGTTGCAGGAGGAATGGCCTTTGTTGTGTCCTTTGTCTTGCTCTTTGGGTGCCTCGAGCCTCTTATTGGCAGGATCTTTTTTGGAAGATCTCTGAAATTGATGTTCAGCCCTCTTCTGTACTAGCCCATGTTTACTGATTTCAGAAAATTTTGATTCATTTTTTTAACAAAGAATGTGATCTTTCATATTGAGCTTTTACTGGATGGATGAGTCCGTTGTTTAATTCTGAATAGAAAGAGAGGTTGTTGAAGCCTATTTGTGTCTGCTTACTTGTGATTAGTAAGTGGAAGAAATCTTACAGCTATACATTATCTGCCTGCTTCTTACCAGTTTCAAAAAACTGCTCACAACGTATTTACAGCTATATCTCAATGTTTATCAATGTTTGCACTTCTGCTGACCTCCATATGTGGAATGCAGGTTAGGCAAATGTTTAATTTTACTCAGCTATAGCTTTTCCATCACTCAGGAAGTTGCTGTAGAAAAGAATGGATTTTCAGCTTCTTTTCTAAATCACGTTATTTCCGTTTCTGCAATGAAAGCTATTTACTTTTCTTTTTGTACTTAATTAGTATGGCACTTTTGTAAACTGTCAGATATTAAACACGTCCCTGGATGCTCATGAAGTATGTTTTTATTTATCAAATGCAGTCAGCAACTGAAGTGGTACAATAAAAATTATGCTGTGTACTTTACAAGAGGAAAAAAAATCAGTTTTTGTCAGCTTCCTGTCTAGTCAACAAAGAACCATAACAGAAAGAGAGGACTGACAAGTTTGTTTCCTTTTGCGTCTGGCAAATGTTGCACACTAAAATAATATTTCCTGTTGCTATTTTGCTCTAATGTTCCAACGGTTAATTTTGTATTAAAACTGGATTTTCAAATGTCAATTTTGTTAAATATGGGTTTGAGAAAATTGTGTCTGTTTTTCATTGGGGCCAGACAAGTAAATTAGAGTACATGTGGATAGTACTGATTTTTCCCTGTGACTAGGTTTCAAAAATGCCAAAAGAAGCCAACTGACCAGCCACATTACTAAAAGTGAGTTCCATAGCTGAAAAAGAAAAAGCTGTTTGACAAACAGTCTATTTTAGTCTTTAGTTACTGATTTGGAAACAATTCCTCTGTATCTGGCACTGGTGAGGCCTCACCTCGAATATTGTGTGCAGTTCTGGGCCCTGCACTTCAAGAAGGATATTGAGGTGCTGGAGCAGGTCCAGAGGAGAGCAACGAGGCTGGGGAAGGGACTAGAAGGAAAGTCTTATGAGGAGAGGCTGAGGGAGCTGGGGTTGTTTGGCTTGAAGAAGAGGAGACTCAAGGGTTACCTCATCACTCTCTACAACTACCTGAAAGGTAGCTGTAGGCAGGTGGGGGCTGGACTCTTCTCCCAGGCAACCAGTGACAGAATGAGAGGGCATGGCCTGAAGCTGCGCCAGGGGAAATTTAGGTTGGATATCAGGAAGCACTTCCTTATGGAAAGGGTCATTAGACACTGGAATGGAATGCCCAGGGAGGTGGTGGAGTCACCATCTCTCGTGGTGTTTAAGGAAAGATTGGATGTGGCACCTAGTGACATGGTCTAGCTAGGTGGGGTGGTGTCAGGTCTTAGACTGGACTTGATGATCAAAGGTCTATTCCAGCCTCAATGATAATTCTGTGTAATTCTGTGTAATAGATGTGCCTACTTGCAGTGCAACATGCATCTAGCAGGTCACAATCTAATTGCACATGAAAATGTTTTCTGGACTAAATAACTGATTTGTATAGGAAAAGCTGACACAGTTTCTGCCCGTAGGAATATTTTGTTGTGTTTTGTAAGGGTTGAATTCAGATCAAGTTAGAGAATGTGGGCTCCAGGATTTCAGGGCAATAAAAGCTACAAGGATAATTTGCATCACCTTTCTCTGAACCCCTTTATGTTGTAGGTCTCTTAACTAAGAAGTCGATCCAACTGGAGGTCTAACTACCTCAGTTGTGGATTTAATGGGACAAAGTGTGAGATTTAGACCATCCAGATTTAGACCATCCAGTTTGTTTCTAAGTCCCCCTTCCTTCCCATGGAAGTTTGATGTTCATTAGAATATGAATGAGGAGTACAGCAACATCCTGGAAGGGATCCAATGCATCCACTCCCCATAAACCTAAAACAGATAGTGCCCTGAGTTCTTGCAAGTCATGCAAGTCATTGTTAGCTTTTACATCCCGGTGCGGTGATAATGCTGCTCGTTAGGTAACAGAAGACATGGTCTCTTCTCCATGTGTACTACTTCTTAGAGAGTGTTGCAATCCATGGATTAGGCTGTGGTAAAGCTCATCTTCATTCTTTTTGTTGAAGTCATGTGCAAAGGAATCATAAACCATCATAAACTATGGGTGCCCAGGTGTAAGAGAGAGGCTGTTGCTCACTGAGGGAGCTATTTCCCTGCTTCTGGTATTGCCTATGCAGGATCTAGAACCAGCTCCTTGCTCCACTTGTGAGGTGCTGCCTCAGCCATGGAGCACAATAAAGTTCTTGCAAAGTGGACTTGTGAACTGAAACAGTGATTTGGGGCCTGCTTCCCAATTATCTGTTGGGTTGCTGAACTTTACAGGTGGTTTGAGGGTTGGTGTTTGGTTTTGGTTTGGGTTTTTTTGCTCTGCTTGTTTTCTTATCTCTAGACTCTTTCTTAAAGGACAGCACCACGTGGACAATTCCCTGAGTATTACCACATAGCTGGTGCTTCTCAGAGAGGAATAAAGGGGCCTTTGGGATCCTTTGTTTGCAACAGCAAAGGAAAGAAAAAGTTCTCTTTTGCCCTTTGGTTAGTCTTCTTTGTTCTGAGCAGTAGTTGAGTCTTCACTTCTTTACTGAGTGAGGGCTTTTGTAAACCTGTGAGCTTTGCCTTTAAGATATATATCTCTAGCAGATTGGAACTCTTCAACAGTTATGGCCATATCCATCTGCAGTCTTTAATTACGGAGTAATGTCCTTTGAAATGTAACTAGAACTGAGTGAAGTCTTTCTGAAGCGTACAGAGTCTTCAGGAGAAAAGATACTAATGTGTCCTGAAGAGAATGCAGCTCATAGTCAATGAGCTCCTTGACAGGAGCAAAGGACAGAATTCAGTGGGCTGTTAAGGAGCAGAGAAATCAGTGCTTCCCCTTAGGGCTTTTTAGGAGTCCAGATAAATGACTGACAATTTTTTGCAAAAATTACTAATTTAACTGAACCAAAGTTGTAACTCAAGAGTTTAAGAGAAGCAGCCCATGTAGATTGTTGGCTGGCAATTTGTTGAAATATTTGAGAAAAATGCATAGGGTAAACTTTCTGGTACTGCTTCCAGTCCAAAAATTATATAGTAGGGGTTATAATGCAAATACTCTTACACCAGATTTCACGTCGGGAAATACTCTTTCAATTTTAAGCCTGCCTTGTGATGCTGCAGTTTTTAGAATGAGCTGTCTGCAACAACTTGGCTAAAATTTTTCACTAGAGTGATTAAACACAGCTTTTTTACTCTGGCAGTGGTATTGCCGTAGGATGAACCTGTTTGGAAGGGCTTTGACATCTGTGGAGAAGAGAAGTGGGTTTATAAAATGAAATTTTGTGTATATTTTGGCTGGCTGCTGAGTAGACTAAACACGCTATGTGCATTTTAAATCCCATGTTTGACAAGGATGTTGAACTTCTGTGGTTACTACTGTTGTTTCCAGAATACCATAAGGTTCTTACAATGCACCAATTAACTACTCATTGACAATCTTATGACTCTTTGTTGAGCCTGCTGGCCAGAGTGAGGCTATCACTGTCTTACCTGTCTCCTCTTCCCAGTGTTATTGAGGAGCTGAGTGAACTAATCTATCCTATCTAGCGCTGTGAATGAAGTACAATGTATTTAAAATTGTTTCTATTTATAATTATTTATTATTCGTTAGAATTTTTGAAAAGGTTGAGGTTCTTTTTAGAAGAAAAGACAACTTCACATGAAATGGCCATTGTTTTAATCAAGAAACCGTTTAGATAGTTGATAAGTTCAAGCAATAAATATTGCATACAGTCTAGTAAAAGTTGGTAGTCTTTCAATACTTCATCTGACGGAGTCCTCCTGGAAGGATTTTATTGACAAGCCATATACACCTGCAATATGCCATGGAGGGCAGTGGAGACTTCGCTTAAGGTTTTCCTTGCAGAAGCTGCAGCATTTAACACACAAGGGCAAATCTTGTCGGTACGAGATGCTGCACCATCTCTTGGTAGACGAGACTGTGTGTTGGGGACATTGGTGCTGTGCAGGTACAGCCACAGCTTCAGGGAGTGACTCTGGTTGCAGTCTGTCTGTGCTGAGGAACTGCTGCCAGGGTGGGTGCAGAGCCCTTGCTGCAGGTACCACGTACCCACAGAAAGCTACAGCATTTCCTAAGGCCTGCAAAATCAGACTCAAGGAGGGCTGGAGGGTACGGGACTGGGCAAGATCCAGTCCAGGGTGATGTTGTCACCCACATGTGCACACAACCTCCTCTGCTGGTGATGAATCGCACTGTGGGAGGGTGTTAATGGGAAATTAGGAGTTGCACGGGCAAAAAGGCAGTGCTCAGAGCCCACCCAGAGGAAAGCTGTGCTCGAGTGGCATGAGTTCCAACCACACCAGTCTGTATCTGTACTGGATGGTACGTCACCTGTGTTTCTTGGGGCACAAGCCTAGAAGTCCAGTTTATCTTGTGCTTTTGTAACATTCTTTGGTGTGCATCCCAACTGATAAGAGTTTGCCTCTCCATTTATTTAGTCTAGGTAAGGATGGATGAGGAAGAAGCTCTCCACTTCCCAGCACTGTGTTGTTTTAAAACTGTTACCTTTAAATGTATTTGTTTATGTTGATGTTCGTGTTTATCAGCTAGGGGAAGGGAAAACACCACTCATGGACTTGCTGTAAACATCTGTACAATGGCTTCACTGGCTTCCTACATAACCCTCCTGAGGCGTCTCCTTTGCCTTCAGGTTTACAAAACAGCCTTGAGGAAAGCTGAGGTGCTGGAGGGTTGCATCTCCCCTGCAGACTCGCTCTCCCACTGTAACATGGGCTTGCAGGGCCCAGGAGAGTACTGGTTATGGAAGGGAAGAAACTGTGAAACAAGCCATGGTGGTTCTACAACAGGTTTTCCTATCCTCTTTCCCTCAGATCTTTTTAAGTTAGCAAGATGAGGAATGGGAGCTTCTCTACTGGTATCACCTGGCTCCAGATTGCCCATTTGAAAAGTAGAAGAGTAGAGTGGGGATTACTGGCAATGATTACCATAATCAAATTTAGGAAAGGTCGTGCCCTTTGAAATGTATTCCTGAAAGTGCTTGTCATGGGATTTCAGAAAGTCCTGGAGTATGTGCTAACCCTCAGTTGTTGGTGAAGTAGCTTTTGTGACTGTAACACCAGAGGATCCTACTGGTACCTGGAATTTTTATCACTTCTTTGAAAATGTAACTGAAAGTGAAGTTCTTAAATAGGAAAAGGTTACAAAACCGACTGGACTGATACTCACTTGGCAAATAGAGGATTCTCTGCTTGCTGGAGGCTAAGCAGTATCTGGCTGTCTGTGGAAATAGACCTGCTGGTAGATAAAGCTGGTGGGAGGCTTTATATTTTAACGAGAACAGCATTAATTAGTATTCACAAACCAGTTACCTGCTTTGGGCTGTGCAGAACTGAGTGTTACAATGTGATATTCTGAAAATTTCACTAAGTAAGCAAATAGCCTGATTGTTGCCAGAGCTTCCTGTAAAAGAATGTACTTACAGGAAACAGTTCCTTTAAATGTCATTTTTGTCCATATATGGAACAACAGGAGTAACTTTATATTTCCTGTGCACTGGCTGGAAGCCCCTTGGATTTGCATTGCTTTGTGAAAATGATTTTCACATCACCAACAGGAAAGTCATGTTCACAGAGCAGCTTTCAGGGGACTCCCATGACCCTACCTCCAGGACAGACCACTGGGGAATTCGGGGAAGAATGTCAGAAATGAGGTCCTAGAAACAAAAAAAATCATCTCCAGCAATCTGGTATTCTTTTGACTAAGAAGATATGACTCCTTTTTTATAACATCTTTTTAGTGAAGTACTTCCAACTGACGCTAATTTACATAATAAATATTTTCTGAATAATTAATATTAAGCATTTTTAAATTAACTAGTATTCCCTTGAGTGGCTAAAATATGCTGGAGGTCTCCGATAAGAATCTGTGATCTGTCTGCAATTTTTGTATGAACATCCTGTAGGATTCTGGTAATGCTAAAAACAACAATAAAGCAGTCACCCCCCTCCAGCCAAACAGAAAAAACACTGCCAAAACCTGCAAAGAGCCCTCTATGTCCAAAGACCACAGTGAACTTTTTCCAGTTTTATTCTATAGAGCTTTTCTTAAAATCAGTTGATTTTTCTGAAAATTGTTCAAGGCTTTTAAATAAAACCAGAGCTGAATTGTGGTCATTAGTTCAAGTTTCATCATTCACTATGATACTTCAGACAGTAACTTGCCCTTCCTTTCAGCTATATTAATTTGGGACTTGCTTAAAGTTTCCCTCAGAGTAACAGGGAGTGGAGACCACTTCTCCTCCCTTCTGTCCTACTCATGTGTATCAGCCTACAGCCAAAGCAGGTCTTCAGGAGAATAAATATTTTATTTCTTCTTACCCATGCAAGGTTAAATGAGCCTTTGGATATTACTGGGTTGCATTCATTTCCATTGCTTAAATGTAGGTGTTTGGTGCCATTTGAGATATTTTCATAGTCCTTGTATGACCCAGGACCTAAGGGAGAGCTGTTCCCACCTGGCCTGGCAGCTGGAGGCAGGTGGTATCCTACAGGACATCTTGAACAGCACTGTTCTTCTGGGCTTTGTGAATACAGAAGATGGAAATGACACAACCAAGGACTTTAAATAGCCTGCTACATGACAGAAGCTTCCACTGATTGCTGACTAGAGCAGAACTTAGTTTGGTGACCTAGATGGTGAAAGCTGTAAAACGAGTAAGCTGTCCCTTGGTTTAGGGAATTGCCTGAACAGGCGTCATTGACATCTACCCATGATTTGCTGGGTTAAAAAAAAAGACATGAAGATAAGCTGCCTTTTTTTTTTTTTCCTCGAGAGAGAAAAAGGACTTGGCAGAGGAGGAAAGACTGGAGCTTGCTGACATTATAAAATCATAATAGATTCCCCTTTGTCTACTCCTTACCTGTCCACAGACATCTGAAATTGATGGGTTTGCAAATGAAAAGAGAACTGTGCTCAGTTTCTGTTCTCTGCGTTTAAGTCCTGAAAATGAAGGCATAGTGATGTTCCTTTTCCTGAACCATTTTAAGGGTTGAAATGTAAACCAGGTTTGTATCAACTCCTGTAAGGGACAGACTTTCCACTCTTCAGACATTTGCCCAAGGCCAGTCATTTCTGGATGAGAACAGTGATGATATACCTCTCTAGGTTGCTTTAGTTCAAATTTCAGCTTGAACTCAATTCCAATTCAAGTTCAAATACAAATTCAACCACTAATGGAGACAGAGTATAACCTTTTAAAAATATTAGCTGGTACATTTTGGTCAGAAATGGGTGAGTTTGTCAACAAGTTATTGATAGAATATTTGACTTCAAAATTGCAGAAATAAATACATAAACCATAATCTATGAACAAAATAATCACAGGTAAAATATTAAGAATAATGAAATTATTAGGAAAAAAAAGAATTTCAGAGACATTTTTCAGGAGCATTTAAATAGTACAGTTTGGGTTTTCTGATTTTTCTTTGCTTGTTACAAGCAAAGGAAATAAAAACCAGGACTCACAAAGGAGATGCTTTTTCCTGTTGTCTAATTCCTTGAATTTTAAGGATGCCCATGTTCAGTGCAGTGAGGGGCTTTGAATCCACTCTTCAGCTTGCAGCTTGGAAGCTCTGTCACACTTGGGTAGTGCAGTTCCTTATAAAGTTTCAGTGTGCCATGTGAAATGAAATTATTTCAATGGGGAAGAGGAGTCAGTCTTGCCTTTGAAATGCTCCACAGCACAGCAGGTTTCCTCCTAAGAGCAGTGAGCTCAGACCCTCTGAGGCAGAAGACAGCATACGGTAGAACAACTCGAAGTCTGGTCAAACACTTAATGCAAAGCTGTGTTTTGAAGGAGAGTGACTTTGAGGTTTTGTGGTTGGTTTGGTTTGTTTTTTTCTTTAACTATGGCAAAGAAGAATGATGTTCTTAATACTGAGCAATCAATTTGCTTTGCCAAGATTTTTACAAATATGTTAAAAACCCCTTGTTTAGGCTGGACAAGTTTCATCCCCCCCCCCCCCCCTTCCCCACCCCGAGTTCCTTTCAAGCTTTATATCAATCAATATATGACTTAACCTTTCAAAAATAATGTTTTAAAATGTATTTGTAGCTATTATGTATGTTAATACTAATCCATACCTTGTTGCTGTTGAGTAAGCAGATCTAGAAGTTTGTAAGTCTGCAATTTGTTTCTTTTTCTTTTTTTTAATAGGTGAGAGTTCTTGTTTCTTGAAATTGCAATTTTTATGCTTCTGCATAAATAGAGTATGGTCAGATATAGAAGCAATGAGGCTTTTCATTTTGCAATGTTTATTTAAGAAAAAAGGAGGATTTTATACTGTTCAAGTGGAGACATCTGCTTCCATAACTGGAAGTACATCTCATAGTGCAAAGGCAAATAACTAAATTTTCCTAACTTGCTAAGACAATCTGCATTTGTTTGGATCCTCTTTGTTTTAGCTAAGTGTAAATCAGAAGTTTTAGCAACATGATTTTTTTTTAAAGTTTTTAATAGATTGCAAAATCAGAAAAAATACTGAAGTTAACTGAAATATAGCAGTGATTCCCTCTAATGTTATTTTACATACAAAAGAGTGGTTTGGCTAATTCAATACAGTTATATCTAAAGGGTAAAGACAAGAACAGTCATACAGCCAGGGAGCTATTTCAACATTCTGAAGAGAGAAGAAAATATGAGAGGAATGTGAGATAAGTGTCCTGCAGTTAGCATCACCTCCCTGTTCCTGTATTTGGTGGGATGTGAAACTGAGGACATGGTTGATCTAGCTCTTGTTAGCTACACAAGTTGTAATCACGTGTGCTTGGGAAGAGTTACAGTACCTGCTACATAGAGAGAAATCTTCTTGGCCTTCCTCATTGAGATCAGGTTAGCATAGGGGTGGAAGGAGGATGATTTTGTGGAGGGAATAGATTCAGACTTAGAGGTGTCACTGTCAAACTGATTGTGGCATTGGCATAACCATTCTTGGTGTTTCGACTTGAAACTGGTACTGGAATTGAGCTCAACTTGAGGTTTGAACTGAAGCAATGAAGTGTGGGAAATCTGCACTGTTTCATCAGGAAACATCAGTTTGTGTCATATCTAAACAGAAAATGTAATTTCTGTAATGAAGGAATCATGAGATTAAATAATTATTGATTAATTTTAATTTTTGAAGCATTTAGGTATGAATTAGAAACATTGTGAGCAGTCAGAGAATTTTGGTTTCTGTGCTAGTTTCACCAGTCACCTGTTCACAGGACTTTCAGTCATTTGAAAGACATTGTATTTTGGGTAGAAGTGACTACATTCCCTGGAATTAGATTTTAACATGAACAAAGTTAACTAAACAGTGGGAATTTTATTAGATCTCTACTTTACGTGTGTGCTCTACAGAGTAAGATTTGAACTGGAGTGATACCTTGGCCACCAGCCTAAGCTGGGAGGCAGCTCTGTGACTGAAACTCGGCAAGCAGAGTCTGAGCTGATGTTGTGGGAAAGAGAACTACGTTTTGTCTTGAAAAAATGCACTTCTGTAAGAGAAAAGAGCATCCAAGAACTGACTCGTCTTTGTATTTTTTTGGAGATGTCTGTAGCCTCCAGAAATGGTGCATGTCCAAATATGGCAGTTGTCTCCCTCCTAGGCTGCTCATCTGGCTGTTTGCATCGTTCCTGTGCGGGTTCCAAGCAATAGTCCTCAAATGCCAGGAAAGTAGCTGGACATGGAAAAAATGGGCAAAATGCAGCAGAAGTCTGTAGCTACAATCTGGCAGATGTCTTAGAGGCTGAATTACAGAGCAGAGTTTCTTCCATATGCTGCAGGAACTTTTAGCAGCCTTTTCAGCTCTATCACAGGGCTTTAGTACATGGTCTCGGTATGTGATTCATGGAAGTTAGGGCTCTGGGTTGGGACATTAGCAGAAACTTTTTAGAGCTATATGTTATATATGATAGTAAATGAATCGCTGTCCTTTAGGCAAATGCTCGGTCTGCATGTAACACATTCATATGTGTGATGTTAAAGGGATGTAATCTTTTTATGGTTTAATAGTGATCTGCTGGCGTGATTCACTGAGCTTATCAGTTGCAGACAGTCTGGGAGAATGAAATGGAACGGAAATGCTTGTCAAAAAATGAAGCCATTTATATTGCTAAAACAAGCTTCTGCTTCTGGGCTGACTGATCTTCTGTGGGAGGAGTAAGATAAAATTAATGTCTTCAAATATTGTATGAGAGGCTGACCTGTGGTGCAAGGAAGCTGTGGCTATTTGAAAACCGCTGGCATACCATGCAAAATTGGTGAGGTACCAAGGTGCACTTGGCCAAAATCTTTGGATTAGTCTGTAATTGGCTCCTAGAGAAGGGATAAAAAGCCTACCTTTTCATCTATTCCCTGCCCCCCTACTTCCTGCCCAGCACCATTCCTTCTCTGTTTTGGCACTTGGAGGACAGCAGCGATTGCTCCAAGCTCCATGCAGCTCATGGGGAGGGCGTTGTTTCAAAGAGGCTGTCTGGGAGATAGGACAAAACTGTTTCTCTTAATTTGTCTCATTATCTCTAGTCATGTGTGGAAGGAAGTCATGAATTAGATTCTTTGTATCGTGAGACCAATTTTATAAAAGTTTAGATGCATGGTTTCAGCTTACTTACCCTGTGATGATTATGACTTCAGGGTGAAGTTTCAGGCTTAGGACTTGAACGTGGAAGGTTCTTAAGTCATTCCTGAATGAGTACCAGAAATGCAGATCTCCTTGTTCACAGTTCAGAAGATACTCAACTAAATTCTAACGCTTTCCAAGGAATGAAGAGCTGTTGCTGTATTCTGTCTCATTCTGTCTGTAACTTCTACGCTGCTGTATCCACTTTCCTCTGCATTTTTCCTGTGTTCTCATACATAGCCCATACTCCTTTATGCTCATTTCAGTCTCTCCTGCTTAGTCGTCCAAGGTGTGTTTCATCTCCATTGAAAGCAACAATCCGTAATAGGTGAGACGGATCCCAGATCAGAAGTGCCTGTTCCTTGCCATTGAATGAAAGGAGACTTCAGTGACTAGTAGAGATGTTTGTACCTGTGCTGGGTTAGGTGAACCCAAACCCTGATTTCTGTACCTGCTGTAACTGTCTTGTGCTCTCTCAGTTTCTCACCTCATTCCTTAAATGCCCCTTTCAGATCTTTAAAGTGATCTTTGATGCATAAGCTATTTCCAGCCTGGCCCTCCCATCTTCTCAGAGGGCCATGAGGAAGAAGCTTATGCTTCCTCCTAGTACATGCAGAGCATTATCACATCCCTGAGATTCAAAAATATCTTTTAGTAGCTGAGGATAATGCTATCCAGTAGTGGCTCTCATTGTTGGCCAACCTTCCATCCACCTGCAACAGTTATAGTCCATGCTAGTAGGAGATGGTGCTACTGTAAAGTAAAGGCAAAGTTTTGTAGTGCAGGTGCCTGTTCTGGCATAGCAGGCTGAAGCACCTGAAACACCTGACTGCAGATAGGACCTTATGCAGCTGTGCTCCCTGATGCTCAGTACCTTCTTTCTTTCCTCACCTTTGGTTATTCTAATCTGAGGCTTAAGGAACAGGAAAAAATGAATATAATGGTGTCATTTTTGGGAGCACAAAAAGAGACACGAAAAAACAAGCCCATTCTTCTGTCCGTGCTAAGTTTAAGAACAAAACCCAACTTAAAAATAAATAACTTTTTTTTTTTTTTTCTGAAATGGTGCATGTTAAATAACATGCTGAAGGAAATATGCAGGGATTAACTTGAAAACAGATGTTTATAAAGATACAATGACGTATTTTAATTACATTCCCAGATGCAATTGAAACAGACTTCTTCTGAATTTAAGGGATGTGTTGATAAAACTGATAACATTCTAGATGATGCTGGGAGGAGGAAGTATGAGCTGCAAGCATGCGTCCTCCAGCTGTGATCTCATCAGGTCTGAAAAACTAAGAGCGGTCACGCTGGGTCACTTGTAGAAATGGGAGGCCCGATGTTTTTCCAGGCATACCTGTGTATCGCCGGGAGCGAAGCGCGTTCTCCAGTGGGTGACACTTTTTCCCCCTGCTCAGTACTGAGGTGACATTGCAGCTCGTGTTGATGTCATCTCCAGATCTAATGCCCTTTCTGCAGTGTATGACGAACGCTCGTGCTAATCAGGGTGAATTTTCAGCTTTCTGTGCGCTTATAATCCAACGTGGGCAAATGCTCTAATAATGTAAGAGAAAAAAAAATATTTTTCCTTTCTGTGAATATGGAGAAGGTTTGAGTTCAAACAACAAATTCGGTGGATCTCCAGATGAAAAAAGGATCAAAGGATCTCAACAAAATCAACAAAATTTTCTGGAGCTAGTACTTCATTTTTATCAGACAGCCTTTATTGATTTTATTTTCAGTATTAAACCCCAATTTCTCTTGAAGTTTTACTTCAAAAGAAAGGATATTTACTGAGTAAAAACGTTACTGTATTAACTTTCTGGAGTGAAATGGAGGTTTTCCAAACTCAAAATGGATTAGGTACATTTGCTCTTAATTTCCTGGAACTCCTGAGGTCCCAGTACACTGTGGAGCCTGGAGGTGTGGAGGGACAGGTGCCCAGTATCCGTGCTGAGAGCTGGCTCTGCAGAGGTGCCATTATCCAGTCTGCTTCTGGATAATGATTTAACAGGGCTGCTAACAGATCTCGTGTGCGTTGGTGGAATATTCAGTGATACAAATGTTTTGCTTTTTTAATTCCTAGCTTCTTTCTCAGGGGCATGACAGCAGCAAATAGATCGCTGAGTAACTCACTGCTTGCTTCATGACTTTGAGGAGGCAAACTGGGGGGTAGCCCAGGTGCACTTAAGTGCACAGAAATACTTTGGTAGCACAAGGCGACTATAAGCTTTTACCTGTGCACCAGTTAATCTGACTTCTCTCATATGTTATCACCTTTCATGTTTTGCAAAAAAAAATCAGCAACTCTTCATGAGTTTGTCATAGAAATCCCAATCTTTTGGTTGCTGTTGACTCGATCCAAACAAACCAATGGCCAAATCTCTCAAGTCTTCATCTTAAGGTTTATATGAACAAAAGAGTGAAAGCTTTTAGTGGCTTTTATTAAAAAAAGTCCCTTCCTCAAACACCTATATCAAGATCTCTCCTTTGTTTCTGAGGGAAGTGGCACTTAGGAGTATTTGATGTGATGAGATCAGTTGTCAGGACTAGCAAGGCCAGCTGCACGGTCCACTTTCCTTCCCTCCTGAGATGAAAACGCTCCTCTCTCAAATCCATCCACTTGAATTTCACTTCAAAGAATCCAGACAGACTTTGGAGTCTGTCAATGTCTAAGCAGAAGTGCCATCATTTTCTGGAGGTGCAAACTGGCTTTATTTTGACTTTAGTTTGTCTAGTGTAGGAACCCCAGGAGGTGATGCAATCACAAGGAAAGCCTTTCAGAAAACAAGGATCCCTATAGTATCTACTGGAGAATAATTCGGACTGATTATGTTTTCAGATGTGTTTTCTATTCATTCTCTTGCTGCAATGAATGTGCTTTTACTGAGTGGAAGGTTTCTTATCATGAAGACAATTACAGTTAGTCATTATGGAGGGCAAGAAAGAAAGAAGACCACTTGAAATGTGGAAGATGTAAGAAACAGGACTAGAGCCCTGGAGCTAGATATTGCCTAGCTGGTAAACATTAACAATTGCCTCCATATCTAATATTTAACATTAGGAGCAGTTTGCTGTCTGCGGGGCTGTGGTTTGACTTCATTTCATCAAGTATTTCCATACATACTTCTTTCTATAGTTTCCTCTGGTAATTATACCAGTATTTAACTTCCTTTAAAAACTGTTATCTTCCTCTCTGAAGATTGCAAATTACTGATAAGAAAAAAATTTGTAAACAAATATTAAGAGATCTCATGATAAATACCCAAAGGGTGTAGGCAATGTTTTTTGTGTTCGGAACAGAAACAAACCCCATATTCTTCAGGTCAATGTTTTTCTCCTTAAGCATAGAAGATAAATCATGAACTGCAGTTTCACCATCTCTTTCTCCTCAAAGCAATGACATGTATTTATAATTAAGTATTTATGCAGAATGCAAGTCATTTATTGACAAACTGATATTAAAGAGAGGCTGCAATGACTGGATTGATTTTGTTTTAAATATTCCCCAGGGCTTTGAAACCGTGCCTGTGTAATACTAGAGGAGGATTCACTTGTTTTAAGTTAAGATGTCCATACTGCTAGATGCAGAGATGGGTTTACTCTAAAAAATTAATTATCTTTTAAATGATTTCCCAAAAGACAATGATTCAGAAGTAATATAACATTTTTCTATGCTTAAAAACTATAGAAGGTTTTTTTCTTCTTTTGCAAAGGCATCTTTTATTGGGCTTTGACTGAGACCAGAAGTGTACATCTGTGTAACAGACAACAGAGTATTGTGTTGGGCTTAAGAAAACTTTCCCCCTTCTGACCAGCCTTGCAGTCAGGGTGGTACTGCTGACAGCCCTGGCTGATTGCAGTATATTCTGCCTGTCAGCCAGTTCAGACAACTAATTCTCAATTTCTCTCTTATTTTCAGGGTTGTTCTGGTTGTGGAAAATGTGACTGCAGCGGAGTAAAAGGGCAAAAGGTAAGTCAGCTCTTTCTGCTTCATTATCTGGATTGTTTAAACCACAGAGTGTATAACCTACTGGGAGGCAGGTGAGCTACTGGTTGCAGTGAACACTTGCACTGCCACAGGGCATGGCCAAGGCCAGGCCACGTGCCCTTCAGCAGGGTTTCCAAAAAGCAGCCAGCTTGGTGTCTGCAGCAGCAGAGAGCAGGAGCACCAGGGGTGGGAAACAGCCAAATGCCCTCATTGCCTGCAGCTCGGCCGTGCCCTCCTCCTGTCCCCATTGAGCAGGGTGCTAACCTGGCTTACTCACCTTGGCCACGCTTCACCTCTGTTCTTTTCAGCGGGTAGCAAGCTTGGCATCCTGACCATCCCTGGAAGTGATGAGAGCAGTTCAGTTTAGAAATGGTGCCCTCAGCCCGCTGTGCAGATTGCTCTCCAGGAAGGCTGGGATGCATCATAAGCAACGTACCCAGGGTTAGCCATGGGAGGCAATGACCTGCAATAGGAAGTAGGTTAATAATCAACTTAAACACAGAAGAGTGTTGCAGATCAAGAAAGGAAAAAAAATTAATTTAAACTTTTTGACAGAAACATGCAAATAAATGTTGAAGTACCCATTCAGCTATCCAAACTTTCTGCATATGATACAGAAAAGGCACTTCAACGGCTTCTTTTAAAGCAGTAACAGTGGAGAAAAAATTCTTAAGCATTCCATGAATTACCCCCGTACATTGCCTGCTTTTGTAAATATTGTAGACATCCACTCACTCTCCTTATCTCTTCCAATTTTGCTGTAGAGATTTTAATCAACAATGTGTTCTGTTGTGCCTGCACGTGTACTGTATATCTACCATGACAAATGAATGAAAACAAAAAGTTTTATCATCCTGTGATGGCACTGGGAACATTTTTCGAGGTACATTGTTTAGGTCACTTGAAGGAGTACTTTGAAGAGGTGGGGGGGATATTTTTTTGTTTTGGAGGTTTGGTTTTGTTTTTTGAAGTGAATACACAGCTGGTGTTCTGCTTGTCTCACACGCGATAGCTACATATTTACAGATGAGGGTTTTAAGAATGTTCGCTGGTGTTTTTTCTTTGCTGTTTTCCAGAGCAAGGAATGTAAATTACTTAATTGGAGACCCAAGCAAAGATAATTTTCTTTGTAACATAGATAAATTTGTGAGACAGATGAAAAGTGTTGGGGTTCAAAACATCTTTTAGATGGAATTTGCTTTTTTTAATGACCCGTAAGTATCTGTTTAATAAAATTCAGCTATATTTTAAAAACAAATTAAGTAAAGATTTGGGAAAGGTTTGGAAATCTGAATTTATTTCTTGATATCTTGATCATATTTTTCACTAACAAGTACAAATGAATTGTAATATGAGAGATGTTGCATTCTAACTCTTGTTGAAAGCCTTTAGTTTTCAGTTCAGAAAGACACGTCTTGTAACTAGATTTTTTTTTAAATGATCATTTTGGGAAACAAATTGTAGTCAAGCTTATCATTTATTTCCAGCTGAAATCCTGACTCTCTTTGCTAGAGCTCTTGCTGACATTTTTTCATTTGCTTAGTGCAGAGTCTCAAAAAGTTGTCTTTGAAAGAAATAGTTGCTTGTCTGATGTGCTAGAAGCCAAAACTGCCTCAAATTAATGTAGGTTATTTTAAATTGTTGAAGAGGGAGACATACCAGGCCATAGCAACAGAAGTCATAGTAAATTCCAGATCTCATGCAAACATGTCCAGCAAGTCAGTGTACTCTGTGCTCTTCCTAATGGGTTCCATCACAAACTTTACTGGCTTTAAACATGTGTATGGTGAAATATTTACATACTTTTAGACTATGTAGGAAATGTAATTATTGACATCAGAGTCATCTAGACAGGTGAGTGGATGGTTATACCTAGAAGACAGTACTCAAGAAAGGCATTTGAGGGTATTTTGGAACATATTTTAAAGTAACTTGATTCAGATCAGTATGTATCAATGTTTGCTCATTATGTTAACACTCTGGGGTTTTCAAATGTGTACTTTGGATTTCGAACAGAAAACTGAAGATTTACTTTAAATCATCTGCCCTCTGTTCTTATTTTAGTCTAGCGCAGCTTTTTGTCCCAATTCTTTAATGCCTGTCTGGAGTAAGGATGGCTTGCTACTCAGTCCCAGCCTGAAAGCAGGAGTTGATGAGGACAAGCAAGGGAAGCATCCTTCCTGCTTGAATGACTAGAAATTGTCTTTCCAGCTAACACATTTGGATTTGAAATGTGTCTCTGCTAAACACACTCCCCATTGGTGCACACATCAGTAGTGGTACCTGGTGCCTCAGAGATCTGCGTGAATGTTGTCTAATCAGAGAAGGACCAATTAGAAAGACTGATCATACCTGGATCCAGGTCAGAAGAGGGCTGCCATGCCCAGCTCTGGTGGTACCTCAGGAGACCACGTTCAAGAACATCTGCTCTCCACTTCTCACGTAGCCACTTGCGTGGGAAGCACATATCCATTCTGCCTTGCACCATCCACAGCCAACATGTTGCCTACACTGGAAATCCTTTTGGTCTGACTTCCATGTTATACAGAAGTGCAGAAATGCTGAAGGGCCTTTTCCAATCCACCCACAGCCTTCAGCAACATAGCCACACCAGTTACTGCCGTGAGAGCTTCGGCAGCTGCGGAAGTGGGTGCTGGCTTTACCCTTTAATGCCTTAATTATTAACATCTGGAGATAGATTTCCTACCATAGTGTGGGAAGAAGTTCCAGATTCTATGATTTGGGGGTGGAGTTTAATTAAAATGTATTTGGCCAAATAATCGTATTAATGATCTCACCAGAAAAAATGCTGAAAATAGTATTTGACTTAAAAGCTGTGAAATGCCCAAGAAATATTACCCAACAGCATTTCAGCCGTGGAAGAGCAAATTACATTGCCATATTTTTCTCTCTCTTTTGAGAATCTTTTCATCAATATGACCATTTGGATGGTCATGTTTAGAATACATTCAATATGTTCTCTCATTAGACCGTTTCCATGAAAATCGTGTCTCTGTGCCAGACTGCTGTACGATGACTCATGCTTCATCAAGGGCATATAATTGACAAAGTCTAAGGGTTTACATCCCTTTCAGAAAATTTCAGAAAGTGAGTGTAATTGCAACAGATGGCTCTTATCCTATAAAGCCTTTATTATTACACTGAACATCAGGCTGTTATTTTAAGCTATATAATGTCAAGAATCAAGTATTTGCTGAACAAAAGGTGGAGAAATTTTAGAAAAACCTGATATTGCTAAAATAATATAATAATAAATAATACCTTACTGTTTTCCATTACATAGATTAGCCTAAGACATCTTCATTTGTTTCCTCTTACACTTTTTATTTGGTTTTCTTCATAATAGCTGACTGTTCTTTCTAGCCTAGCTAAAGCGTGAGATCTGTTTAAACTGATTAGAGTTTTGAATGCTCGCCTACATTTTATTGGGTTACTCAAAAGTAGACAGAAGCTGTGTTTTCTCTTTTATGCCTACCTAGTTTTTGAGAACAGTTTTAAGCAGCTGTGGAGATAAGAAGCGTGAGCCATTAATATGTGTAGAAAAACCATGTTAAGCATTTAATTACCATTTAGAATAAAGACTGTATAGAGCTGAGTAAAATTCTCCATGCACTGACTTCTTCCAAGGGTGTTCATTCTCTCATTCATGACCATTTACACTTATTTAACTCCGTATCAGAAACATGTATAAATGGAGGTGACACTGGAATTTTGCTGTAACTAATGTGGAATGATTAATCTTCTAACACTTATCAGTTAGAATGCATTAAAGTATAAATTCTCATTCTTTAGTATAAATACCTTAAGAAGATTGCTCTGCCTCAGCATTAACCACTAAAGCCACGAGAGTATCAAATGTGGTTTTGCCATTGCACATGAAGTATTGCACTTACGAAAAAAAGATCTCTGCAAGGAAATGGAAAATAAAGATGGAATTAACTCTTACATACCTGCTGCTTTTGAAGTTTTTTTGTTTGAGATGTATGAAAACTTGAGCAAATCCTTCTACATTGGCGTATTTTTGTTCGCTGAATCCTGAGACTGTGTCTGTGTTATTATACTTACCTAAAAATTACTTCCCTGTTTCCCTTGATGGATGCATCATCTCCGTGTGGATTGACCATGATGAAAAAGTACACAAACTGACTTTGCCTGTGCCATTCGGGGGCGGAAAGGCAGGCAGCTCTGTTAATGGCTTAGGCTGACAGGTACTGGGAAATCTCTGTGGTCCTCCATCACCAGGAGCAGTGCCCAGTCTTTTCTGTCCTACACGCTCATACAGTCTTAAAAGTCATCCAGAGTTTTGCAGTCTGCAGGTGATTGTGCTTCTCCATTTTATTGTGGAATGAAGAGTTGGCTGTTCCAGTCAACCATGTCCCTGTATGTTTATTTTGGTTTATTTTTTTAAGGTTTACCAAGTGGGGAGGGCCTTCAAGGCATTTTCTGTCATTCTGGGCATCAAAAGTTAGAGAAAAAATATTTGTGATTTTGATGACTTAAAACAATAAAGAACCCCTTGTTGGAGAGAAATCTTACATAGATTTGCTCAACGTTTCTACTTAAGTGGCTGCTGTAGGAACTTACTTTGTGTACAGCACCTGTTCATGCCTGAGTTGGAAAGACTATGAAAGACTTGGCAGATGAAAAGCTGAATATGAACTGCCAGTGTGTGCTCACAGCCCAGAAAGCCAAGTATATCCTCAGCTGGATCAAAAGAAGCATGGCCAGCAGGTCAAGGGAGGTGATTTTCCTCCTCTACTCTGCTCTGATGAGACCTCACCTGGAGTACTGCCTTCAAATCTGGGGTCCTCAGCATGGGAAGGACATGGACCTGCTGGAGCGGGCCCAGAGGAGGGCCACAAAAATGATCAGAGGTCTGGAACACCTCTCCTATGAAGAAAGGCTGAGAGAGTTGGGATTGTCCTGCCTGGAGAAGAAAAGGCTCCAGGGAGACCTTCTTGTGGCCTTTCAGTACTTAAAGGGGCTTATAAGAGAGAGGGGAAGTCTTTTTAGCAGGGCCTGAGGTGACGATTTTAAGCTGAAAGAGGGTAGATTTAGACTAGATAGAAGGAAGAATTTTTTTACCATGAGGGTGGTGAAACACTGACACAGATTGCCCAGAGAGGTGGTACATGCCCCATCCCTGGAAGCATTCAAGGTCAGGTTCATGGGGCTCTGAGCAGCCTGATCTAGTTGCAGATGTCCCTGCTCACTCAGGGGTTTGCACTAGGTGACCATTAAAGATCCCTTCCAACTGAAAGCGTTCTATGATTCTATGAACTGAGGGCACCAAGGAAAGCACAGCTAAATGATACAGCCCAGAGAAGGGCATACAGTTGATGAGAGGGTTGATGGGTAATGTGGGAGGAAAGATTGTGTTTGCAGCCTGCAAAGTTCTAATAGGTAGCATGAAATCATCTAACCATTCCTGAAAGGGGGAATCAGAAGACCATAATAAAAGAAGCAAAGATACTGATCAGCTGCAGGTCTGATACTCTTCAAGGAGACTTGTGGTTTATAAATAGTTTTGAAAACCTGGCCATTGTCAAAATATTTATGTCAGTTCTGCAGTGACAGTGGTTTATTTTTACTGATTTACCCTTTATGTCACTCAGTGTAAAATAACCTTTTTAATTAAAATCAGGGAAAAAGAACATCTATATTTCATAAAGAGAGCACACTAGTAAAGCTGCTGTTCTTGAAAAGAGTGAAGTGTCAAAAGAGTTTGAATAATATTGAGTGGGATATGCTATGTATGAAGTTTTCTACAGTTTCCCAACTTGCAGACCAAAGTGCTAAAGTGGTATCTGGAGCCATCAGATTTTCTGTATTTGCAGTGGTCACTGGAACCATTCGTCCTGTTTGCCCAAATGAAACTGAGTATCTCTGGAAACATTTTCTGTAAGAAGATGTAGTTTGGCACTCAGTACTGATACGTATGTATCCGTATGTGATTAACACAAACTAATGGATAACACTGATTAATTTCTCTCTATGGAGAAAGTGCTGTAAAAGCAGGTACCCTAGTAATACTATGTGATGGGCTAATTCTCAAAATATTTTGTTTTCAGAGATGACTTTTAAAGGTTTTCACACAGTAGTATTTGAGTTGGCATAAAATGACCTTTCAAGCAGCTATTGCCAGATGCGTATCTTTGCTTGGAAAGGTGTTGGTATAATAATCTCAGGTATTTTTTTCCTGGAATAAAGTATGCTCTCTAGCCTCACAGGGTTTGATTTTATATTTGTGCAACTGCTGTCAGTGTATGTCTTTGTTACGATTTTGCAAAGGATTACAGGGCCTTATTTTGATCTGAAGCATGTGAGCCTCCAATGAAGTCAGTGAAGTTTCCCAAATGTGAGATCAAAGTAAGATGAGAATCGACCTGTAAGATCTCCGCTTCTCTGCAACCTGCGTGCTTGGGAAGCAGAGCCATCCAGTGCCTGTGCAGTGGGTAGTTTGGAATCTTCCCAAATTTAAAAGTTTCTCCGTGCAAAGGGAGTCATGCTTCCGGTATCTACTGGCCAGATAGTGATAGTAAAAGTTATGTCCTGGCATGCAGTATTTTAGGATCTGGTCATATGCATGACAGCACCTGCAGCTTGCTTCTGTTTTCTGTACATTCATCTTATTGCCCATTAATGCTCTAGGATGCTGACAGGGTTTTGTGAGTGTAGATTACGGGTCTGGGAGAGCAGATGTCTGGGGTACAGTAGTAGCTACATTGTGTAGTTTACCCCTCAGTCTTCTTTAAATCATTCTGCCACTCAGCTTTTCTTGTGTTTGCTGGGGATCTCGGGCTAAGCCAGACATTATAATTGATGGTTTTGTGATATGTCAGTTCCCACACAATAATTTAATACTTGATGCACTTCATAATCACGCTCTGCCTACATTTTCTGTAGCAGTGCTCACAAGAAACAACTTTCTATATAATCTTCCTATATGATTATTGCTAGGACAGCCTGTCCATATGTAATAATTACTAGGGAACCACAGTAATATGGTAGTGTGACTTTGTAGTCTGTCTGGCCAACAGCAAAAAGTGGTTTGGGATTTGGTTTTCATTTTTTTATCTCATACTAGTGGTAGTTATTTGCTTCCTCGTTGTCAGCTACCTTGTATTTCAGATTTTAGACTTACGTTTTCAGTGAGAGGTCATAACTTACATTAGTCATTGAAAACATCTGGCCATACAATGTTGAAATTCAGAAAGGCAGATCTGAATTCTCTTAAAGTTTGCATTTCATTAAGGAAGGTTAAAAAGCTAAGTTTCATACAAAATTCTCAAAAACACTTCTTGCCGAAGCAATAGTGAAACTTGTAGCCATGTATACCTAAAATCATAGAATCATAACATGCCTTGGGTTGGAAGGAACCTCTAAAGCCATCTAGTCCAGCTTCCCTGCAGTAAGCAGGGACATCCTCAACTAGATCAGGTTGCTTAGAACCTGTCAAGCCTGACCTTGAATGTATTCAGGGATGAGGCCTCTACCACCTCCCTGGGCAACCTGTTCCGATGTTCCACCACCCTCATAGTAAGGAACTTCTTCCTAATGTTTGATCTAAATCTACCCTGCTCTAGTTTAAAACCATTGTCCCTTGTCTTATTGCTACATACACTTGTAAACAGCCCCTGCCCAGATTTCCTATAGGCCCCCTGCAGGTACTGGAAGCTGCTATAAGGTCTCCCCAGAGCCTTCTCTTCTCCAGGCTGAACAACCTCAACTCCCTCAGCCTGTCCTCGTAGCAGAGGTGCTCCAGTCTTCTGATCATTTCTGTGGCCCTTCTGTGGACTCACTCCATCAGGTCCAGGTCCTTCCTGTGTTGAGGACTCCAGAGCTGGGCACAGTACTCCAGGTGAGGTCTCACCAGAGCAGAGTAGAGTGGCAGAATCACCTCTCTCGATCTGCTGGCCACGCTTCTTTTGATACAGGTTAAGATGCGATTGGCCTTCTGGGCTGCAAGCGCACATAACGAAGGAGACGGAACAGCAAGAAGCAGCATGAAAGTGGAATTTTCAAAGAGGAAATCTGAAGTAGCTGCTAAAAAAGCAATAGTGGAGTAGAATCATAGGATGATTTGTGTTGGAAGGGACCTTAAAGGACATCTAGTTCTAACCCCCCTGCCTTGGTCAGGGTACAACTTCAATTAGAGGTGGTGTCATGCAAGCAAGTTCTTAAACAGATGGAGGACCAATTTAGGTTAGCTGAGAAAGAAGAGTAATACCACAGAAGAAGGGAGAACAGCTGAGAAAGCATTTTTAAGGGATGTTAAAAGGATTTACATTTCCTTTCAGCTAAGTGTAAGGCCTGAGAAAGGGTTACAGAACAGTAAGTAAATTTTATTACAGACAACATAGCAAAGAAAGTTAACCTAAATGATAAGAGTAGTTATTAGCTTTCAGTAACAGGTAAAATGTTCTCCTATATCATCTTTAACAACAGAAGAAAAGCAAAATTAAGGTGCAGACAGGGGAAAAGCAATTCCTGCCTGGACAATCATGTTTCTAGCACTTAGAATATTTAAGAGTAACTAGAATGGTAAAACCTACCCGTTAACTTTGTAGCTCTTAACGAAAGCATGTGACGGCATCCACTGAAGTTCAGCTGGAACATTTTGAAATGCTTTGATATGCCAACAAAAATAATTCTCGCCAAGACTTGTGTCAAAGATCAGCATGTGCAGTTAAAGTAAATACTGGGCTGAGTGAGTGAGTCGACTCAAGACGCTGGCATCAAATCAGATGTCCTCACTCTTTTCTCATTTGACACTGTTACTGACTGTAAACTGAAGCAACAAAAGTGTTTAATGGCTAGTTAGCAGAATAGTAAGAGCACTGAGGGGTTTTGGCGACCCTGAGTTTTGTCAGAACACTTCGCTTGACAGCCAAGCAAAGGCTGAAAGGTTCTGCAGAACTGCAAAACAAACGGGTTTAAGTTGTAAGAATGATGGCGGGGGACTCTAGTGCAGAGACACAGTCTCAGTCTGACTCCAACGTCAGGAATTAGGGAAAAAAGAGAAGAATACGAACGGCTGGGGTAGCAGAGTAGTGACCAGAGCAGGCAGTGCTGCTGCCAGCTGAATGCAGCACCTTCAGTGAGATTCCTGAGTTAAGGCTGCGGTCACAAATCTTCAGCTCATGTCAGTGTAAAAATGTGGAGAGGGAAGCTAGAAATCCAGCAAGGGCACACACAGCCTTGTGAAACTTCTCCAAGGGGAGGACTTCTTTAGGAAGTTCTAGGTATTAAATGTAACTATTTCATATTGGTGCCAAGGCATGGGAGACCGAGGGACACCATTTGCTTCAGGAAAAAAAAAGTGCTTGGAAAAGTGAAACTCTCCAGATGTAGGCAAAGTACAAACTTCTGACAGGGAAACTGCCTCGGCACCCCGCCTGTCTTCGGGCACAGGCAGCTCTGGGGAAGGGCCGCGGGGGATACGCTGTCCCCTGTGCGGGTGACGGGCGCCGCGGGGGATGCGCTGTCCCCTGTGGCCGTGACGTTCCCGCGCTGTGTCAGTTCCCGCGCTCTCCTCTGGGTGTCACTCCCGCATCGCAGATTGCAGCTGTTCTGACCGGCCCCTTCACACCTCTGCTTTTTGTTGCTCTTGTCAAAAAGAACACATCTACTAAGCTGTATACCTCCGGCTTCTGGCTGGCATTCCCTGACAAGTAACGATCCTGATATCCTCCACAGTGTCAAAATAAGGAAATTATTTTTATGGTATTATATTAATGATTATTGCATCTTTGTTAACTCCATTGATTTAGTCTGAACAGCTGTGGAGGTACTACAAAAGAATGGTATCGTAGTGTCTGTTCCCCAGTGGAGATGGCTGAGTCAAGAGACTGTAGAGATTAAACAGAAGAAACACTGGTTTACACTTTTAAGGCACAACATTATCTGCCTCGTGGTGTTTTCATGTAAAAAGTCAGGAACTAGGACTATTTCCTCTAACTTTTGTGGAAGGATATTTTACTCCTGTGCAACTTTCATAATGTTTAAAACTTTAGCAATGCTGTTTCAAACCTAACTCCAAAAAGCAGCTAGAATAGCACTGTCTAGAATACTATTAGTATTGTCTGTCACATACATCCTTTTTAAGAGATGAGATACTTCATTATGATAACTTCATTGCAGTCTGTACTGTCTAGGACCAGCTGCCCATGTTTTTACTATTTATGGAAGAGATTATTTTCTGTAAATATGTCCATGACAAACCTTTGGCAGGAGAATAAAACTTGGATATAACGTCGCATTTCATTCCAGGTCTAGGATGTGAACAAAAATAAATTAAAAAAACCTGAAAAGTTCAAGAACTTTTTTTTTTTTTTTTCTGTTTCATCTCTAAATGTGAGCCTTTAAACAATGCCAAATGCAAACAAATGGTAAATAATTTTCACTAATGAAAAAGGAAGGGCGTGGAGCATTTTTACCCCTTATATTCATGGACCTTCAGCACTGGAAGTGATTTAACACAATGTGCAATAAAACAAAGGAAGAGTTACTCAGACCTAATGAGTTCAACAGATGATTAGAAGGGGTGGGAAATATAGCACCCTTTTGATTCAACCTGTCTCCAGGTAATAGAATTTCCTTTTTTTTTTTTTAACAGTGCAAATGCATTTGTCCTTCAAATGTCTTCTTTCCTCATGGTTCTTTGAGGTTATTCTGTTCTCCAGGGTGTCTATAACTGATGGGAAGATGCACTTTGACCTACATTCGATCTAAAAAAGTAAAAAAAAACCCAAAAGTTTTGAAATAGACTATGCACACCTTTGGTAAAAGGTTTGTGTGACTTCCTCCAACATCATGAGCTCTGTAGGTTTGCTGTTGCTGTTTTTTCAAAAATCAAGAAAAGTTTGAGCGTAAAGACAATGAACCACATACCTTGGTGCTAAGCTTTGTGCAGGCAGACTTCTGCAGATGGAGACTAAAGTTCACTTGCCATCTATTGGCTTCTGCTCTCTGTTAGTCTTGTCTGCATATTTGTCTCCGTATCGTGATGCCCTCAATCTTGCTTTGAGGTAGACTGTTCCTGGCTTAGAAAGTATTCAAACTACAAGTCTTGCATCTTTTGTGGATGACTGAAAGATGTATGTACTTCACTAAAATCCAGGGACATTTTTTTTCTCTTTTTTTTTTTTTTGTTTAATGGAGACAAATAAAGCAAATCTTCTAAGTAATAGTTTGCTGTAAATACAGATACATTTCTGCTCAGCATCCTATCTAATTCTGGATCTGTACCATTTATCTACACTGGAGCACTGGAGTAAAATATCACACAAAAAGTACATTCACCAAAGACTCATAAATGTAAGGTAACGTTGAGAGACTGTGTATAGCTGAGGAAGTCCTAAAAAGTGAAATTTGGGCACCTTGGTTGAAAAAACAGCACAGTGGTTAGAAAGTGGGGAACAGCTACAATGTGAACAAGAAGAGGAATTACATAAAGAAAGGTTAGTAAATTATTTAGAGAGGGATCATTACTTATAGATGCTTTAAGTGAAATTGCACAATGCTGATAGCAGCCAGTTGCTTGACACTAATTAAATGGAGGGTTAGTCTGTAGCCATGACTGACTTCTGAATGTTAATTTTACTTCAGTCAGCTTATTTTACTTCTTATTCAGCTTCTAAATCAAATGCAGACGCACTGTATATCCACCCACTTACTTGCATACCAACTAAGCAGATACATACTGATATGTAGGGAAAAGGATAATCAAAGATCGTTATTTCTATTTTTATACTCCTGGGAAGCACTTCGAAGCTTCCTGTGGAATGTTCTGTGCAGCCATGAGGCGACACTGAAATATGCTTTCAATCTAAGCATTTTTTTTGTATTTAAGGAGTCAGAGGCACAGTCTCAGTCTCTGAACTGTAAACCCGAATTGCTCTCTAATTAAATGTTTATACTGATAGGTTCACTGTTGGAGGTTTGGGTTCATTTTGTATCAAACTGCACAGGTTCTCCAGTGTTCTAAATTCATGAGGCTCAGGAACGGCTACTTTTGTATTAGAAAGAGTAATCCTTTCAGGGAGTGAAAAACCAAAGCTGAGTGAGATGCCATCATCGAGTGATCACAGTGCAGCTTCTGTCCCTGTGTGTGTGAACCTGTATGGCACTGGCTTTTGCTCCATAAGTGGATGCTTCTCAGTGCTCCCATCATGAATTGCAGACCGAGAGCTGGTTTAACTGTGGGAACGAAGATGTTCCACACGTGAAAGTCACCAGGGAGGGAGCAAAGGGAGGAAGAGCTGGCAGAACTAACACTGTGACAGAGAGGGCACGACCAGTGTGTGCTGTTCCCCAGCAGCTGTTTGGGTAGCTCTTTGTTGACATGCATGTTTGCATATAATGCAGAGTGGCCCTGGTAAGGCTTGAGGTTCTGTAGGGGCCTTATCCAGCCCACAGCCAGCCTGACTGGAGCTGTGCGAGTGATGTAAAACTGTCATGCCAAAAAACCTAGGCTCTTGTTTCCACACGAGTGAGCTTTCTCAGATGCTTCCTGGCAGTGCAAGAATCCAGATTTTGCTGACTCTCCCACCTCCCTCCCCCATGCCCTCCCCCTTCCATTTTCCATACTGTTAGGGGCTCAGCCCCAGGACTTCTGGGTGAGCCAAAATCTTTACAAAGCTCCTACACAGATTCTTTGCATGTCTTCACAGTTATGTTTGTGTAATTAATTACTCATTACTCATGCAGCTCCAGAATTGTATAGCTGTAAGCAGAGATTCTAGGGCTGAAGCATATGCGGTGGGAATTCTGTAATGTTAAGCATCCTTAGTGCATTTGAGGACGCTTGCCCTGTGAGCATATAGTAATAATTCTGTTTGACTGATATCCACTTCACACTTTCAATAAAATACAGAAAATGGTAAGTGCAACTGAGGACAAACAGATGATATTTATTGAACATGTTTATTTTAATCCTGAAATATATTCAGGACTGGTGCTCCCTCTGGTGGTTAAAAATACTCTTTTTTATAAAGAATCGCATATTCCTCACTTCCATTTCTTCACTAATGTTAGTTACATTGAGCCAATTACAACTCTGTAACATGTTTAGAAGAGTGTGGAGAGAAACACAGTGACTTGAGAGTGCTGCTCAGACTGCACAATAGCATTTCCCACGCTGCAGAGTAATTAAGACGCCAAATGCAAGGTTCTCCATCTGGGTCGGAGCAATCCCAAGCACCAATACAGGCTGGGCAGTGACTGGCTTGAGAGCATCTGTGAGGAAAAGGACCTGGGAGTGCTGGTGGATGAGAAGCTCAACATGAGCCATCAGTGTGCTCTTGCAGCCCAGAGGGCCAATCGTATCCTG
>WUAM01000431.1:125669535-125733600 GCA_024336885.1 Actenoides hombroni | reverse complement strand
GCCCATGGCAGGGGGGGTTGGAACTAGATGATCTTTAAGGTCCCTTCCAACCCTGACAATTCTATGATTCTATGATTACTGGCCCAACACCTCGAAGCCCGTTCACTTGAGTGCTCACAGTTACATCAAATGAAGGAACAAATACGGACCCTGCATTCACCTCTCATGTGGCTTGAGATGGTGTAGGTAGAAACCAGCTAGGACATTGTGAGGCTGTTGTGCATTCCTGTAGATTTTACAAGGTCACACTGGACCACGGAAATGTGATGAATGTTTTTAGGTGATGGTTAACAGTTTTTAGGCCTCAAACTGATCTCTTTCAAAAGCAAGTTTTGAGAGTGTTTCTAAAATCAGACTGAGGATAAGAGAAAAATGGAAAAGAATTCTGAATTGTCAGGCCCTGTTACTCTATTTTTGGAAACTACATCCTTAATTTTCATTTTGAACTGGTCGGGTTTCTTTGCCACACATGCCCTTGGTGGCAGTTCAGTTCAATGAACATTAGCTTTTGGGAAGAGGGGAGAACGTGTGTTTGTGAGAGACAAAGTCTGAGTTTATAACAACATTGGAGTCAGCAGCAACGCTGGTCTGAAGACAGCTTCTCTGGCAAGGTCAAGCATTGTTAGCTCCCAGCTCAGTTCCTCTTTCAGTGAAGGCACAGCTGAGGAGCTCTGGTGGATGAACTCCAGCAAACCCCACTGCACTGATGTGAGAAGGCTGCTCCCGCTGCCTTTCCGCCCTGCGTCCTGCATTGCACATCGGTTTGGGCAGCTGCCTGGCCACCTGACGAGTTCTTCAGCTCACTGACAGTGGAGCAAGCTCACTTGCTGAAGAGAAAGTAAATTTAGTCAGCTGAACTGGCACAGTGGAGGCTGAAGGAATCATACCAACTGGTGTAAAGAAGGGTGAGGTGGCACTATCCCTTTAAAAGGAGGAGGAGGAGGAAGAGTAGAGCCACCTTTGCTGGATAGATCACCTCAGCTGCCAAAAAGACATCTCTCTCATCATCTTAGCTGTCAAAAGACATCTCTCTCTAAGACTGAGTTTAATGCCTTTTCAGCCTAAGGGCAGGCATGTGTCTGTCCTGCCATCTCAGCTGCAGGGCGATCACTGGCAGAGGCAAAGGAAGCATCTTTCAAATGGCTTTGGGAAGATCTGCACATTGTTATTCACCATGTGCCTCGGTCTCTGGAGAGCTTGAGAACATTTTATTCTTATGGGCCTAGACACACTGTGAGCCTGCACTGCTGGAAACAGTTGATTTATGTCCCTTTTACTAGTCTCTCAAGTTTAAAATCTCACAGTCCAGCAGTCCCTAGACAAAATAATAGGGGAAATAATTTATAATGGGGTAGTGATTATTTCCTCTGCCTCAGCACTTGATTTATTACAGCTGAATCTTCTGAAACTACTTACTTCATGTGACTCTTGCTTAGAAGTCTGCAGTTGTTCCATGTGTCAGACAGCATTTCATGGCTAAATTGGAAGGATAGGTGCCAGGAAAAATATGAGCCCGTGCAGTTTACGCTCTTAATAGGTTTACCTCTGTTCACAAGTCCATTCAATTGCTTTTAATTTTAACTGTCTAATACGAAGGCATTTGGATGCATTTCACAAAAGCTGGGTTAACACGGGCATCTCGCTTATTTTATGAGAGCAACAGCGATGAAGCACTTGCTGTCTTTTTACGTAGCATCTCCGCATTTTCAGCAGCTGAGTGTCAAGAATATTCATTTTTGTGAGCTGAGTAATGAATTCCTCTGTGTTCTCTGACAGTTTGCATTGAATCAGCAGAGGTACAGATGACTTAGTTACATCTGTTTTAATTTTTGAGTCTTATGAATTGATTTGTAAGAAGCAGAAGCTCTTTCAATATTGCTTGCCAAGATTTTGCAGCTGTGAATATTGGAACTTGAACAATACATTGTCCTTGTAGTCAGTCTCATGCTCTTCATGCATCACAGCTAGAAATGTCAGTGCTGAGCAAAAAATAAGTGGGGTAGCAACAGTGATCGGGTACTTGCCAATTTATGTAGCGTGGATGTTTAATGAGTTGCAGCATAAATGTAGTGCAAACACTAGCTGTTGGGCTGTTTGGCTGGAACACTGAGTGAAGAAAGGAACTGGGCAGGCAAGCAGGGAAAGGATGCTGCTCAAGTGTTTCCTAGCAATGCAAGGCATCTTCAGGACATGCTTATGTCTGTACTGCAGAGCACAGTAAGCGATACCTTCATCTGAGCTTGAAGTTCCAAATAAGCAACTTTGGGTCGGAAAGCAACAGTATAAATGTTGCTAACCCAGTGATCTCTTCAGGCTGATCTACTTAGTGACATTAGGATACATGGAGTTCTGCATTCACATGACTTTACAGCTTCTATATGGCAGAGTTTCTGTACTCTCTTGTTCATTGTAGGTTCTTTGAGACCGATAGAATTTTACTGTAATTTCGTGTAGTTGCACTGATGCAAAAAAAAAAATCATGATGGAAGTTGGTACTAACTCAAACAGAATTGAAGGAGGACTTTGTTCCTTAGTGCTGCTTCTTTCCTTACAAGTTTTGGTACACTAGTTTTCTAAGACTGTTATACAAAGACTCAGTCTGATACCTGGACTAAAGAAAGGGACTGGAACCCAGGAGACATCCCTAGGTCTGTTACGGGGTCTTGGTGGAAAAGGTTGTCCTAACTTCCCTGTGTTTCCATGGATGGCATGGAGGAATAAGGTCCCATTAGCTGTAGCCTGAGACCGCACAAGTTCGGGCTACTTACCCAATACTTACTTTGGACTACTTACTCCTAACTTACTTTGCAGTAAAGTCAAACAGGAAGGCAGAGTAGAGGCAGAGGTGTAGGAAGCATGTAAGTCCATGCTTCCCTGTTAGAATAAGTGACCGAGGTGGCAGGCTGCATACAGAGAGGGATCTGGCAGTTCTCACATGCCCCGTCACCTTTATCTTTCCTTACTTTACCCTGGCAAATCACAGGCAAAAAGATGAGCTCAGTTCCAATATGGGAAACCACGAGTCTGCAGTATTTGGGACAGTACAGCCCTCCACATACTCAGGAGTTATGTTTTTCAAGCCTTGAGACATCCAGTAGCTTAACTGGATGTCCGGAAGTTCTGGACAAATGGCCAGTTATTCTTCTCATTGGCCTAACAGTTCAAGTCAGTAAAATAAAATACCTCTAAGAAAGCCTGCTCAAAGTGACTCGGTATGGTCTCAGCTCTGCAGCTATTTTTCACCCCTCAGGGCAGCCTGGGAGGTTGAAGACAACTTTGAGAGGATTGACTATAGTTGCCTTGGAAGCCCGAGCTTTTATTTATTTCAAACCCCGAGTTAACCTCCTTGGCAAGCTGAAGTGGTCATTACCTTAGTGAGTGATTTACAGGCACGTTTTACAGAGCCAGAATAGTCTTAAGGGAGCCTTAGACTAAGAGAAAATCTGATCTGTAAACCATAATTTTATCTTTTCTTAAGAATGCAGAAAGGACTATTTCCCTGTGTTGCAGTGTTCAAAGTGTATTGAAATCTTCGGATGGACAGAATTCCTGAGTGCAGGAAGTATTAGCCGTGTTACACATGACTCATATTTCTCCGTGGGTGTCAAAACAATCTTGTTTTCTTCTCGTTTGCACATGCTGTGCTTTCCTTCAGCATTGGACAACCCTGTTCTATGTACTTGAGTGTCTTCTCCCTCCTCAGTCTATGTCCCAGCAGGTCACGAGAGCAAGTGCCCAGGGTTCAGTGCAAAATCTTGGTCTGAAGTGACACAGCATCTAATTTTCTAGGAATACATTTATTCCTGCAGTGCCAATTAACCAGCCAAAGTATTAATTTAATAACCTCAGTTACCTGTTTAACATTTCAGATAGCGTTCAGATTTTTAATTACTTTAACATTTATTCAGAGACCTGGATTCTGATACAATCTTCATTAAAATATTTTTCAAAGTAATTTTAGCTACTTTAGAACTTAGACTTGTACAGCTGACCTAGAAATACATTTTTTCATCTGTTCTGCTGTTTGCTTTGTTTTTCTGTGTTTTGTGGTACAACACACTGCCTCGGATTTGGGTTACTAGCAAACTTCCTTCTCAAGCCATGACGAAGAATGCTGGGGAGTAAATAGAGATCATGCCATATTGGCACTTCAAGGAAAAAATGATTGTTCGCCTCAGGAAGTACCTTTTTATTGAAAAAAATATTTTGAGGGGGAAAAAAGCGGCAGAAGAATTTTCCCTGGCAGGAAAATTTAATAAATGAATGCTATTTTGAGTTAACTTTCTCATGCTCTTATCATCTCAGTTATAGCTTTCTCTTTCCTCCTTAGCCTCGCTCTTCTTACCTGTCAATCACATCTCTTCTCCCTTGTTGTTTCATGTTCTTAACAAAATCCTGTCCAAAGAGCTAAAAACCAACATCAACCCAGTAACTCCACAAATCTTCCAATTCCTCTCATCCTCTGAAACTGTAACTAGCACCGTGTCTGGGGGTCATCGCTCAGTTTCCTCTGCTTGCATATTGTAACCTTTCCTTTTCAAGATGCCTGTTACACCTACTTGAAGAATGGGCTCTCCAAGACTCAGATGTTCTTCTTTTGTGTGCTCTGTCCTCAGCTGATCCCTGCAAGTTACCATCATATTGCTGGGAATCTGCGTCCTGAGCGAGCAGGAGAAAAGTTTCTTGCTATTCACCATTCTAAATTCCAAATACTAAATTGTGTGTTAATCACAAGAGCAATCTCATCTCTCACTGTTTTGCTGAAAATAGCTAAATCTTTGTCTAGCTTCTTTTGTGCATTTGAACTTTGTTGATTTTATTTTCTTGTTGGTTTCCTTTGGAAACTGGTCTGTGTTTTGAGTTTCTAAAACAGATGCCATTTTTTTTAGCTGTTGTCCAAATTTGTATACCTTTCCTTTTTGCAGATGCTCACTACTGTTTAATTCCTTCAACATTCTCACATTTTTCACAGAATCACAGAATGTCAGGGGTTGGAAGGGACCTCGAATGATCATCCAGTCCAACCCCCCTGCCAGAGCAGGATCACCTAGAGCAGGTCACACAGGAACGTGTCCAGGCGGGTTCTGAACGTCTCCAGAGAAGGAGACTCCACAACCCCCCTGGGCAGCCTGTTCCAGTGCTCCGTCAACCTCACAGTGGAAAAATTCCTCCTCACTACCTGATCATCCAGACCACACTGCCTCAGTTTAGCCAGAAGGATGCTGTGGGAGACAGTGTCAAATGCCTTACTGAAGTCAAGATAAACCACATCCACTGCTCCACCATCATCTATCCACCTGGTTATGTCCTTATAATGGACATATGGACAATATGAAGTGTTTCTCCCTGTTTCACACCTCGCCTTCACAGGACAACTTTAATTCCATGGAATGTTTGGCTTTTGATTTGCTGTTTTCAGACATTGACATGCATCATCTTTTTTCTCTCTCCCCTATGTGTACATGATGCAGCCTTTATTCAGTGTTTATGCAGTGTTCCTCTCGGTTTCACTGAGACTCCAAGTATAGTGAACATATAATAGCTGCAATATTGATCTAGAGTGTGGATGGATTTCTACCTCTAGATTTACCTGATTTCAATGCATTTGGGGTTATACAATCTGTGCTCAGTTTCTTGGGAAGATCCAATATGTGGAAGCACTGTCTCTGAACCACCTTGAATACCAAGCCTAAGTGTCGAGCCTGGTCTCCAAACTCTGCTGTTGTGGATGATGTGTAAGAGGAGTGGTATTGGCCATGCATATGGTAGTGACTGAAGAGTGGTATCTGTAGTTTTCAGGAACTTAGTTGCTGATTTGGTGTGTTAGGTTTTCTACCAGGATTTAGCAGTATCTCTATGGGAATGGAATGTCAATAGGGCTTATTAAAGAGAAAATGACCTTCCTGATCCCAGGGGTATAGACATGCTGTGAACAGTGCTATCCAGGGAAACAGAAAAAAGTTTCATTGACATTAAAAGAGTGCTTTTCTGTAATGCCACACTCAGCCCCTGCCAACCTCTTATTGAACCAGAAATATTTCTTTGCTTATAATAATCCTTCTTTAAAATACCGACACAAAACATTTGCTGTCACATGTAGCTTTTTACCACCTAACAGGTTTCTTGAGCACAGAAACAGGGTATGTATGGATTGTTTGAAGAAGCAGCTTCAGTTGTTTAGTTGCTAATGAGTTTTCTTCTTCCACAGGGAGAAAGAGGCTTGCCGGGACTACAGGGTGTGATTGGGTTTCCTGGAATGCAAGGACCTGAAGGTCCCCCTGGGCCACCAGGGCTTAAGGTAAGAACTGAAGTTTTAGTATTTAAAATGCTTGGTTTCCCTAAATTGTTGAACCTAGGAAAGATAAAGCTACCTCTTTTCCTTTGCAGGGTGATACTGGAGAACCAGGACTGCCAGGAACAAAAGGAACAAGGGTAAGTTCTCACTTACTTTCTTTTCAATTTTGATGTCTATGGGTTTATATATTTTTAACTCTCTCCATGGCTGCTTTCAAGTGCAAGATGGGGTGAGTCTTTTCTTTGAGTTAATCAATTATATCCCCTTGCTCTGACAATAGTTTCAAAATTCTTGCTTTTGTCTTTGAAGTCCTTCCTGCATTGGGCAGTCAGTGACATTGTTCATTTGCATTTTCACCTGGTACTTACCACTGCATCAACAGCACTGCTTTTCATATGCCTTTGGTATCTTTCTGACGTACCAAGAAACTTTCTTTCAGCTGGAATATGAACCAACCTTATTACCCGATGCAAAGTTCTCCCTCATACTTGCCATCAAACCTTCTGGAAGCACTCTAGGAGAGAAGCTGGCACACCCATGAACACATAGGTGTTTAAAACGTGCAAAAGGCGCAGAGATGAATTAAGTCCAGTGACAATGATCTCTTGACTTTGCTAGAAGAGGCTCTGAGCATGCCCGTAACTCTCCTGTTGTCGTTTCTGTTTAATGTGACACTTATATAACACTTAGTGTAGCACATTCTATTAGCCAGGGCCATGTCCTTTGGAGTTTTGTGAGGTGCCGAGCTCATTCTGAGCATTGCCATGTTTCATAGTGTAATGATGAAAGAGGATTCAAAGGACTTGAGGAGTAACAATGCATAAATTTGCAGCTAGACCTCTGGATTTTCAAAATGCTGTCTCAGTTTTGTTCTCCATTTGCCTGCAGTTGCTGCAGCACATAGAATTTACTGAATCAACCATAGTTTCTGAGCTAGTACAGAGAGGGTATTCTGCTAGATCAAGAAATCCTTATTTCAATCCATGATGTTCATGATATCCTGGGGTGTTCTGAGTGTTAATGTAAATTGGCATCTCCTATCAAATGTGTTCATGTGCTACAGTGCAAGTAGACTGTATTCTAGCAATTACATCGTTTTGGAAGATGCAAATATACTATCTGAGCACAGGATTCCCAAACTCCTGATTCACTACACTGAAAAGCTGTTCAAGGAAAAAGAGTTATCTCACCTGGGTAGGTTTTTTGATAAGAAGGATGAATTGGTACACTGTTGTGGAGTATGAAGAGGTGCCTACAGTAAATTTCATTTTGGGAAAGATGGTCGTGAGAAGACAGCACCTCTCCATTCCTTTTTACCTGTAGTTAAGGCCTTGGTCTAGTTCCTGAGGAAGGAAATATATATTGCTGCTTAAAAAGTTAAAGAAATACAAAAAGATGCTTTCAGTTATGAATTACTAAGGTGCCATGTTTGAGAGGTTTTGAAGATTAGAGCTATTTTATCAAATTGTTGAATTGCAATTGTTGAAAATAAACTCTTGCTTGTTTATTGACTGTCACCACTAGAGATGTGACTTGAGCTGCAGCTTCTCGTTGCTGTACTGTGGATTCATCATTTCAGTTTGTATTTTTCTAAATTGCAGGGCCCCCCAGGAGCATCAGGCTTTCCAGGAAACCCAGGCCTTCCTGTATGTATGAAGCATATATATTTTTACAAAGAACATCAAAGTTTTAATCATGACATCTGACCTGGATTATTGCTAATATTGCTAAATCATTTACTTTCTTATCATATAGGGCATTCCTGGACAAGATGGCCCTCCTGGTCCACCTGGCATTCCAGGATGTAATGGCACAAAGGTGACATTTACATATGTTTATAACAGCATCTCTGTGTTGAAATAAAAAAATCCCTTAAGCATATGTTCCCTAATGAAAACCAATTTCTCTGTTCTTCTTAGGGTGAAAGAGGTCCAGTAGGTCCCCCAGGTTTACCAGGACTGACTGGGAGCATAGTAAGTAGATTCTTGCATGATTGATTCACTTGTTTCAGCCCTGACTCTGGAAATGCAAATGTAACTACATGATAGGATGTAAAATGTACAATACTGAGGAACAATAACATTAAATATGTCTTTTTTCACAGGGACCCCCAGGACCTCCTGGAATGAAGGTACATTTTACTCTAAGTGTGTTCATACCCTGCTTCTAACAATAAGGCTTAGGGTGAACTCTACACCCTCTAGACTAGCAGTCCTTACTTAAGGACTGAAAAATTGCACCTTCATGTTTCATTTTGTACTCTTTTCTGCAGTCCCACTAAATAAAGACAGTGGGGCAACCACCAGTTAATGACAATGAACCTATCCATTGTTCCATGCAGGCCTTAGAAGTGTTTTTTTTACATGGGTTACAACAGAAAAAAAAGTTGTACATATCATTAATTATGTATAAATAGTATGGTGGCCACCCAGTTGTGTATAAAGATTTAGGTGGGTTTTATGGCTCAAACATTTGTTTTCATATCGACGTTTCATTTATCTGAATGGTTTCACATAGATATTGTTTGTGGGAGGACATATAGCCCGCAATATGAGTAGCATCCAACACATACTAAACAGTTTTCATAAAGAAAAAAACTAACCAAGTAGGTATCTGAGCGTTTTGTGAACTAGAGAATGAAATAATGAATGTCAACAGAGAGCTTTTGGTCTTTAAAATGAAAAAAATAACATTTTGAACTGTAAGTTAAATATATCTAAATCTACTCTCAGTTTTGTAATGACATGACTACCTGAAGCTTTAAAATGCCCTTTGCTCTTCCTCTCACATGGAAAGAACTGTCTTAGTCTATCAACACTGAAGTACTTGAATGTTTCTTCCATTGGCATATATGCATAGGTGCACAACTCCTGAATTAAAATCACTTAAAATATTGCAACTTTATGCAAAAATGGAGAAAAAAAAATGGGATCTTTTGCTATTAAAAAAAAAAAAGAAATATAAAGTGGGTAATGATCAGAATAGTTTTCTAAAGTAAGACAAAGTGGATGCCTTTTTTGAGGAAAAATGATGCCATCAATGGCTTTTATGTCAAAATTAGGTGTAAAACTGAAGATCTCAGCATGAAAAAGAGATTGTGAGGTTATCACTTCTCTCAAAAGCCGGGTCAGATGCTCCAGTTGTGTGGTGATAGATTTGGTGGGAAAGTCTTTCAGATTACCATTACAATATAGGAAATTAGGGTATGAAAGGAGATTTGGTACTGGAATCTCTTCATGTGGCTTTAAAGGACTTTTGGCAATTAAGGCCTTAATTTATAATATCTTTTGATACCTTTCAGCTGAATTAAAAGAAGTCAGGTGACTTTTTAAAGTCAACTTTCCAAATGATTCTGAACTTTTCATAGCTCCAACTTGCATCTCAATATTAGTGGTTTTTGACTGTATTTGAATGGATGTTCAAGTTGTTTTTTTTTCTTTTCTTATTATAGGGAGATCCAGGTGAAGTGATTGGTATTTTACCTCCTAGTTTACTAAAAGGTGATAAAGGCTTTCCTGGCCAACCTGGACTACCTGTAAGTCTAAATGATGCTTGAATAGCAGTGAGCTTCAGTTAAAATTATGTCAGTATCATAAAATTTACAATTTTTAATTATGCCATTTTAATTTTTCACAGGGTCCGCCTGGAACTCCAGGGTTTCAGGGACCAATGGGGCCACAAGGGCCTCCAGGAGAACCAGTAAGTTTTCTCTCATGGTGGTTTGCACTTTACTTACAGACTCTTATTATGGGAAGGTTCTAGGAGGTTTGGGAAAGATAACCTGTGGTTCCAGGCTTCATGTTTAGCCTTCTGGTGTCTACCAATGCAGGAATGACTAGATAACATAGATTTTTTTTCCCCACACTTAATTTATAGCAAATAAATCACAAACCTACCAGCCAGATCTGAATCAAAATGTTTATTGAGGTTGTTCTCATGGACAGCCACAATGAGCAGTACTGTGGAAAGCAGGATATCAACCAACTGTTATTATGGCAATTGCCAAATGCCAAAGGCATTTCAGCTATTTGACAGGTCTCACAGATACTTCAATTTTCTCATCCTGTACTGGATGCAGGTAATACCTCAGGGATCAGTTATTTCCATTTGGTAAAAGTGCCCCCAGTGTTTCTGGCTATTTAAGTGAGCTGTGTGAGATTTTGTACCCTTCTGAAGAAAACTGGAAGTGATGTAAAGGAAACTGGTAGTACAGTTTAGTCAGCATTTGCACTTGCTGTTGTGGAAAAGTACAATTTTAATGAAATAAAGGTGAGGACTAATATTTAGCATGCAACTCCGAAAAAAAACCCCAAACCAAACCCATCAGCAATAAAGTTATTTTACAGTGCAGAACCATAGACTTTTTTGATTGCCTCTTGTCTAGACACTCATTTGATCCAACACTCAACTACAAAACAAGGTCTGATGAGATATCGTAGATACTGTTTGATTTTATTATTTATTCTAAGTTGTGAATTATGCACAGTAGCAGAAAAAGACTTTACATCTGGGTTTACTGGAAAGATTTTCAATTTTGCTATCCTTATAGAATAAGGCATTATTCCATTTAGTATGCTATAGATGTATATATGCTAAAATGTACTGTCTTGTAGGGTCCCCCAGGGCCACCAGGACTCCCAGGCGAGAAGGTAAGACTCTTTTTATTACAAAATCTATTTGGTTATTTATTTGTCACACCAGGTGGTGAAAGAAAAGCATAGTAACAATAAAATTATCTGATAAATTTAATTCTATCTGGTTTTTTTCCTGAATTGCTGTGACACAAGAGTTTAAAAACAGCAGGGGGGGTTAGGACATAATTCTTTGTTTAACACATGCATTTATAAAACATATTCTGTCTTTTATATCCTTTCTTAACTTTTGCCGTGTACAAAACACCTTCATTTGTGTGTATGTATGCACACATGCACTGGATAAAAATTGACTAAGTGTGTGTAATTTCTGTTTTCAGGGCTACATGGGCTTGGGCTTTGAGGGTCCCAAAGGTGAAAAGGTAAGTCTCCTAAGAACTTCTAGAGAACAACTGTCTGAAATATTCTCGATACTTTGTTTTAAATAAATTAAACTGTTGGAGTTAAATAAATTAAACATGGAGAAAATCAGCATTGTAATTTTTGGAGGACTTGAGTAAATCTGTAACTTACAGCTTGAATGGCCAGAAGTCATGAATAGTTACAGATTTTGTTTGTGATGACGTTACAACTGACATTAACTTGGGTCACTATCCTGTTTTTCAGCTCTGACTAGTACCAGCTACTTCACTTTACACTAGGCAGATCTGGAAACATTTACTTTGTGTGTTAGCACTCATCATCAGATTTATTTGAAATTGATTTGATTCTGAGGGATGAAAGTTAATGTGCTGTCCAGAATGATCAGAATTAATTACGGTAGGACTTTTGATGGCCTGTCTGCCTTACTTCGGTTTGGTAGCGTATGCTTCTGAAGTGGATCTTTCAATTATTCCCCTTTACTGTGTTTTGACTCAACCAGGAGAAGTTTTCAGAGCACACTGGTTTACTTTTGAGTGAAACTAAGCCAAAAGATGGGCTCCAGGATCCCATTTATTCTCTTAATCACCATCAAGTGGGAGGTAAAACATTTTAGGTTTAATCTGTTGCCTCTCCCACTGCAACATCTAGGCTGAAGTGCCTTATATTGCATTTTCAGGAGCCCAGACATGCATGCAGTCATGGGTTAGTCAGTAAATTGGTAGTGTCTCTGAGCTCTTTGTCCAGAAGCTTCTCATGAGTGTCATTGACAGAGGTCCTTTACTTGGGTGGGGGTTTTGAGCCACACTCTTCCAAACGAGTAGAATTTTTTGCAACATGACAGATTGTTGAAATTAACTTGTTATCATAAATTTTCTTGAAAAATATTGCTCATAGAAGTATGTGGAGATTTTCTGGACTCCTCAGGTTTGTCTTTAGCAAAAAATTAATGGTATTGCTATGCATTACTCCTTGACAGAAATGTATCAATGTGTTTTTGGAGGTGTTCTACTATAAAAGATAGTGCTGTTGCATTATATAAGGAGATGAGGTTCTGACACTGCTATGGACACATACGTACTAAAAAAGTTTGTTCCGCGGTTATTATCTTGAAGTTGGTCATTATGGACACTTGTAAAGCTGATGGAACACTATAAGCTTAGACTAACATTTTCCTGTAGGCATTGACTTTCTGCACCTGATCTCCTTCCTTCTAATCTCCTTCCTCCTAAAGGACGCGCTACAAAACTTCTGTACTATTACAGTCCTTAATTGGATATGTCCCTGATACTTGGTATTCATCAATCTTCACCCTAACAGGACATTCGGAGATCTTTTTTTCAGGGCAATCTCTGTCTACCACCCATTATACAGTTGTGTCTCCTATAACTCTGTGTGTAATCCTTTCTCTGACTAATTTTGCTGAAATAAGAATTAAAAAAACCACCATTTTGCTATATTTTTAAAAGTTAATGTTAGTTCTCTTTAATGTTATCGGTCTTAGTAATGTTTGTTCTCAGTGTCGGTACTGTTTTCAATGGACTATCCTGGATTTGGTGTTGACAGGGAGAACAAGGAGTAAGGGGGCCTCTAGGCCCCCCAGGCCCAGCACCACATATGAAAGAAAAAGGGAGTGAAATCATAAGGGGAGAAAAGGTGAGACTTTAAATTATTAATTTTATTTTACTCTTCATTGAAATTTAATCAATAGGAATTAGAAAACAGAAGTAAAACAGGAAGAAGAGCATATTATGTCTCATACAGCCAATTTTTCAAAAATTTCTCCCTATTTTACCTCATGAATGAATTTTGATTGTCTTTCTAGAGGTTTCTCTGAAAAATAAATGTTAAATGATAAATACATAAATAATTGCACAAATAAGTAATGCATACAGCAGAGGAGTTTCTGAGGGAGGATTGATAAGCATAGTCCTGTACAAAACAAAGATTCTAAAAGTCTGAGTTAAGTGGCTTATACTGGACTTTTCATATATGTAATCACATTAATGGAATCTGAGTGCTAATGAATTTTTCAATTATTGAATTAAGCTGTCTGAGCAATATCGACTAGTATAATAAACTAGCTTAATGGATTCACATTTTGTGTTTGTCTGACTTCTTCTTGAACGTCATAGGCATAGTTCTTGAAGTGGAGACAGGATTAAATGTGCTTCTGCTGACATGAAGAATTAATTGATTTGCAACCTAAATGAACAATGGTTAAGATTTTGCTTACTAATCTACATTTTTTTAATAATTTCCTTAGGGTGATCCAGGTGAAAAGGGTGAACGGGGAGTCCCAGTGAGTATCATGTAGATTTTTTTGTTGTTGTTAGTATAAAATTTTTGAAGAATATGAATATAGCTATTTGATAAAAACAAATTTACTTTAGAATTTGACAGTATTTTTAATCTGATGTGTATCTATCTTCCAGGGACTGCCAGGTTCAGGTTTCAAAGGAGAAAAGGGTGAACCTGGGAAGCCTGGTCCACGTGTAAGTACCATTAACTTTATCAATACCATAACTGCAGTCATTGTATTGTTTCCATAAGATAGGTAAACTTAGTAGCCATTAGTGAAACAGTAAATTTGTTATATTTCCAATAAGCAAGTTTTGCTGTAGGACAGGTGTACAAGTCCAGGTAGTAATAACATACAGTAATACTATTATGTAACATGCTCTCAGATTACTACACCACCTAACGGTAGCTTGCACTGCTGAAGCTTTCAAAGGCAAGACTCCTGTTCATCCCAGCTGAAGCAAGATGAAGTCATTCCAGAACAGAAGGAAAGATAAAGCAAAACAAACCACTCTGTAAAAATGACTTTTGCTAAATGGAACTTGATGAATTTACTTCAAATACTTTTCCATATAATCTATGAAATAAGCCTGCTTAGCCTAAAGGTGCCATTTCTTACAAAGAAAATGAATGGAGCAAAAAATTTACATGACTGAGATACATTCACTTGCTGGTTTCTAGCAGGACTGTAGATACTTGAGGCCATAAGGTCTGTTACATTTGCCTAATCTGACCTATATGTAGTCTCCTCCATATAACTTCTGCGTGAGTCGTGCTGTATCATTCATAGCTGAGCAGGAAAGCCGTACATTTTCTACATGCAAATGTATCTAAATTACTGTTTCTCAAAATGTGTGTCTTCATAAACTGTTAGAAAAAGACTCAGCACATCCGTAGGCATTGATTTTGTATTTCAGTCTGAAAAAGATGAGCTCTACTTCTCTACTATAATTCATGGTCAAATGTTCTGTTATCCTTTCAGTAAGAACACCTGGTGGGATTATCTTTGATATCATGTGTCTATTTTTACTCTTAGAGTAAATGAGGGCTTGAAAACTGGAAGAATGGAGAAATGCTGGCCTGGAACTTGTGGAATTTGAGTTGTTCAGAAATATAGCTTTCAGTTTCTGCAGACTTCCCTGAACAAAGTTGCTGAGATATTTTATATGTAATTATTGCTGTTCAAGGAAATCACAGCCACTTCTGAAATTAAGATAAGGCTTGAAAGATGAACAGATGTTGAGATCTGATATTCTAGCTTCATGGAATGAAACCATAAGATTAATTCCAATATCAGTGTATATCGTGACTCTCCTGACTTAATAGATCATCTTTTTAATTAATCATTAAAAATAACTTATAACTGTTCTCTGTAAGATACCACAACTGCACACTTTGATGGTGGTGGCCTGTTCACATTTCTTATACTATTTTTATCCTTCGATTGCATTGTTTTAGATGGAGGGTTTTCTACCTAACCTGATAGAATTGTTTTTTGGACTGAATTGCATGCACTGTTACTTTGTGTATTAAGTATATACATTTTCTTGGGTTTATGGGACATATTCATATTGCTTATGATACGCATACAATCTAAGCACTGTGACACCAACTAAAAGCCAGCCTGCAGTGGATTAGGCTCCAAGCCTTGGTGCCAGTCCCTTCATAGTCCATAGGAAGAGGAAAGGAATGCTAAGTGGGTTAGTCCTGCTAGGTAATTTCCATGTACCTGTTGATTACCCCAAGAGAATCAAATCCCCTCTGTAGGCTAACACAGTGGTCTAATCATGAATGATTTTGCTCTGGAGGAGGTAGTCTTGGATTCTAAGGTTATCATCCACCTTGTGATTTGAAACTATAGCTTTCAATTTAGAGGAAGTGTTTTTTCACCGCTAGATTACCATGCAGTCTGATATGGGGCCACTATCAAAGCCTTCTGCTGAAACTGAGCCACCAAATGTCTATGAATAAAAGTTTTGTGAGCCTGTAGAATATGTATCTAGAAAGGGATTGCCATGAAGGGAAATGTTTCTGGGGCTGGTTCCAGTTTCCTGTGCTGTTGATATATTTCACCTTGAAGCCTTCTTGATTGGGATATCCGTATGTTATTCCTGGATCTGGGAATAGATTTTAAGGATTTTATTTAATTCTGCAGCTTGTAGGATGTTAAGTAACATGAGCACTAGGCAGTCATGATTTAGCTACTTTGTACCCTCTGCACTGTTAGCTGTGTTAGCACACTTGGATTAATGCATTACAACAGTGATTGCTTTGTTCTAGTGTTTCATTCACTGTCTTTAGAAATTGCATATGTGTGTATGGCTATTTAAGCGGAGTGGAATTTGGTGTTTTACAGGGAAAACCTGGAAAAGATGGTGAACAAGGACCAAAAGGAGAACCCGTATGTATTTTACTGAATTTTTTGTACTGTTTCCTACATTCAAAATGAAGAACTGTCTGTGTATTATAAATGGTTGAAATTTTCTAGCCTGTTGAATTGTTTACTTAAAGTCGTTCCTTTTGGTGAATTAGTGACTGTTCTGAAAATTAAAAACTTTGATGCTGCCAAGGCTAAGATGCAACTATATTTGCCTCTTAAGTTTTTTCTGTCTTCCACACACAGGGTTTGCCTGGTGGGTTTGGGATTCCAGGACGACCTGGAGAGCCTGGTCTGAAGGTGTGTAGTTGTGGCCTTTGCTTCCTGTGACAAAGAATGAGGAGTTTAGAGCTTGTATGGAGTGTTCACAGATGTGCATTAAAGCAACAAAAGCACATAAAGCAATATTAATATTAAGTTGTAAAGTCATCCCTCAGAGACTAGGAAAAGTAAAACTTATGGTAGCTTCGGTATCCCTGGTTTAGATCTCCTACATGAATAGATAAATGCAGACTTCATTTTCATAAGCTCCTTGCCAAGCCAATGTATGTACAAATGTACTTTCCTAAAAATTCCAGTTTCTCTTACATAGTGTAAAGCAGTACAGGCCTGTAAAGTAACTACTTACTTATTATAATGGTCCAGATACTTATCATTTGGAAGTTGTATGAATCTGTACCAGAGTATTCATTTTCTAAGGAAATCCCATTTTGGGGGGCAGGGGGAAGAAAATCTGATCTGGTTTTAAAAATGTAAATTGCATTTTGATTTAGGGTGACAAAGGTGAACGAGGTTTTCCAGGACCTCCAGGAAGAGTAAGTAAAATAAATTCTTGTTTTATTTCAATCTGAAATGAAAATACAAATTTTGTGAAAGTCAAAGTGCTCAAACAATAATGGAAAAAAGAGACTATGTGTGTTCTGATCTCATTCTAATCAGCCATGTTCTCATTTTTTCTTAATGGAAACAAAAGTTGGATACAGTTCTTCTGAGTATGCTTGAAATTTGGGAAGGTAATTCTCAAAGAATACGAATTTCAAACATTTTGGACTATGAAAATTGTAGGCATTCTTAATCAATACAAAGTGTCCAAAAGAGAGTTCAAAAGAGTAAGTCTGTCAACTTTGCAGTCTATAATCTTTTAACACTTCAAATAAAAAATGGGAATGGTCAGCAATAAAAATAGATCATTGATGCTGCTGCTCCTCCAACATGGGGAAAAATTCCCAACATCTGCTAATTTGATTTGAAAAATTGTGCATACTTCCTGAATATTTTATTGTAAATATTAGTATCCTATATGTCATCTCAGGTCAGTGTTAGCAGAAATTACCAGAAGAGATTGTTTTAAAAAAATAAAGATAATAAAAACCTAGTGGGTTGGTGCTTAGATCATACTGAAGTTTCTTGGTATCGTTCTTGTTCAGAAAGATGAAATAAAGATCTCCACTTAATCCTGCTACTGATATGAAGGAATTTTGGTAGAATAGGAAATATGTATTTTCTCTGGTAATCCTTCAGCAACTACAACCCTCTGATAGCTTTGATACTTATCACTGAAATTCTAAGTATAACAAAAACTGCTCAAAATTGTTATTAAAAACCAAAATGGCCTCTGAAATGGCAGATCAAGATGGTGTAGATACAAACGAGGGCACAGTTGTATGTTTCTAGTGTCCTAGTCTTTCTCCTGTGATTCAGGTTATAGATGCTGGACCAGTAGATACTTTTGGTGAAAAGGGAGAGCCTGGAGCTTCAGGTTTGCCTGGACTGAAAGGTCAAAAAGGTGAAAAAGGTATGTATTTTGTCTTGCCTGTTTCACTGAGTTATTCTTTTAGTTTTCTTATTAAAGGAAATTAAAATTGCATTATCTGTGAGCTCTGAAGCTCATATATCAGTGAAATGTTCCAGTTATTTATTTAATTGCTTTCAGGTTATTACATTTTGTTGTAGTTTGTAGGAAGCTTCTTCTCATCATAAATAAGACTGCCTTTCAGTTAGAGGTTAGAAAAGGATAAACTGTGATCTGTTTTTATGGCAGTTGTATCCATAATTATTTAAGATTATTTAAGAAAATTGATTAAAAAGAAAAAAAGAAGAAAATATTTAAGAAAATTGATTTAAAAAAAGATTAAGAAATTATTTATATTATTTAATTATTCAAGATTATTTAAGAAAAATGGAAATCAGCACAAGAGGATAATAATGCAGAAAATCTTGAGATTTCTTTTAAAAAGTCAGTAGCTAAATTTTAGTCTTAAAATTGGCGTGCATAATTTACAAAATTCTTCAGTAAACAGAGAAAACCAAGCTTTCTCTTTCCCATTTTCCCCGTTACAGACCCTACCCTATTGAAGAAAGATCAGTGGAGAAGATGACACACAGCAGGGCATTTTCCCTAAATGTGGTGTTTGCAGATATCTATAGATTATTTCACATAACCTTTGATTCAGGGCATATTAGCTTGTAATGTGTACTTCAATAATACATGCTAAAAGGTGACTGACGCTGGCTTTGATGACTTCATTGCCTAATAGAAAACCTCTCTTTCTGAAGGTTTCCCTGGCATACAAGGAATCCCAGGACCTCCAGGTACGAGTTTATGGCCATTGATTTTGTTCTCATTTTTCCTGTGTTCTTCCTGAGAGATGTTCTCCTTGACTGCTGCCAGATACTGCTTGACTTACAGAAGACCCAGGCAGTGGCCTCTCTGGGATTCTCATCATACCCCTAAACCCTTCTTGTAGATTGCTTCTCTGGTGTCTATGTTGTGATCCAGCCTTGTCCTTCTGTAAAGACCTGGTAATTTTCTGCTTAAACTGAAGAAGTAGTGTGCACAGGTCATCAGAAATAGCCCAGCTTCACTGGGCAAGAAGAGCTGTAAAATGTGAATAGGTGCATGGGTATGTGCATATGTACCTATGTATGCATACTCCTGTGTAGACAATTTGTCTTGCTCTCACTTCGGCTCCACATGTATTTGCATAAATACAATAAAGCAAGTTTTGCAGGGAGAAATAATAGCATTTATTAGATAAAAGTCATTCCTGAAGGCTTCCTGCTCTTTTTGGGCTATGTCACTCGATCTAATAAAAGTTATTTCTTTTGCCTGCAAATGTTGCTTTTTTCATAGTCTTAAGATCTTCATATCCATGAGAACACTGCTATTATATATATATATGTACATGCACATGTACATGTGTTTGAACCCTCAGTATCTGCTTTTTTAAAAATTAAACAAATCATCTGTGGAAACTTGACTCCAGCACATCCTGCAGTGATACAACTTTTACCTCCTTTGCTCACATTTTCTATCTTGACAGTGAGCTAAATATGAAATTAAAGTGTGCCAGGGTCGTATAGTTGCCAGGAAATTTTCCACAGTTTAGGGAGCAAATACTATATACCACAGGCTGTAATAGTCCCTAAAGAGTCTCTGTGACAAGACAAGAAGAAAGGTAGCTCTTAGTCTGTCATTACCCTACAAAAATTGAGATTTGTGTGACTTTTGTATCCTTCTGTAATAGAATAGTGCAAAAGGCTTAAGATAGTTGAGTGGGCAAGTCTAGTGATTAGTTGTGAACTGAAAAAACTCACAGAAGTATGAAGATCTGTGTGACTCTACAAATAGCTAAAAGGAGATTTTACAGTTGTTTAACTGCTTCACTTTATTGACCGTTGATTGCTTATTATTCCTATAAACAGTTTGGTTTTAATGTGCCTGAAATCTGGTAGCATTATTGAATATTTATTTGATGAAGTTCTTAGACATGCTGTCCCTTGGTAGGTGTGTTTAAGATTTGGTTTATTTTGAGATAAGAAAGTGTGCAATAGTTTCTAAGTGTGATAAATAACTCCTGTGTTGCCACTATTTATTACCCAGCAAAAGCTGATTCAACTAAAGCTCAGAAAGGCACTTAGTGCAGAATAGGTGTGTTTGTGTAGGGACCTAACTGAAGTGAGCTGTAGTGACTATATAATCTCAGTTTGGTATAAATCACTAACAGTAAAAATACAGTCCCTTTTTTATTTTGCACTAGTGTTTTTCCATTTCTTCCTGAAACCTAATGGAAGCTAATGTCTTGATAATGTTACTGGCTCTTCATGTGTCACTTTTTTAATCTGTTTTTCTCTGTCCAAAGGTCGACCACTTCCAGACAGGGTAGGATCTCCTGGTGTTCCTGGACAGAGAGGTGAAAAAGGTGAAAAGGGTTCTCCAGGTTTCCCTTTACCCGGACCCCCAGGAAGAGATGGTTTCCCAGGTCCTCCAGGGTTGCCTGGCCCACCAGGTCCTCCAGGGAAAACAGGTGGGTAAAGCACTCCCTTGCTTTTCACCACGAAGGCTCGATAATGCACATTGCTTGCATGTAAAAAAGAAAAAAAGAGACAAGTTTAAATCAAAATGCATCTACAGCATGGAAGTAACATACCTGAGTTGTTAATGAACCAAGTAAAAGATGTTCCATGATACAGCAAGTCTCTTGTTTTCTTTCTTGCTGGGACAAGGAATCTTTGCCAAATACATGTTTTAACATTTCCTCAAAAGTTCATTGTGGACTGTTGCAATATAACCACATAATTGACCTTGATATATATTGGTTTCTTCTGTGTCCTAATGTGCCAAACTAGAGATACTTGTAGACTATCACTTAAAAAAAACCCAGATACTAATATTGTTCTTAATGCAAAAGATAGCTGGTGAATATCACAATTTACAAGTCTGCAAAACCAATCTCTGTAACAGATTGGACAGGTATAAGAACTGCAAACTGAGGTACTAGTCTGACAGAAGTTCTAAGTGTAAAGCGCAATTATCTTACAGGAGAATTGGGTCACCACATGCTTTATAGAGGCATCTCATCATAGTAATGGTGAGACAAATAATAATATTACTAGTAATGATAATAACATTATATGGCTATGTATAATTAGATTCTGATAAAACATCTTTAAAGAGAAGAATGTTTTGGTTTTGCTCTGCAATGAAGCAATGAAAAAGGTACATATGAAAGTGGTCCATGCTTAATAGCTCCTTACAAATGATGTTTTAACTCTTTTATTGAAGAAAACCTTTTGCTATAGGTGTTACTGATATTGTAAGTTAAATTGTTTCAACATGAAGAATGATGTCCCTATTATAGTAGTTCAGGTAGTCTAAAACTATTGAAAGAAGCATTATTCCCTATGGAATTCCTAAACCAAAAACACTGAGTTCAAATACAATTGAAGATACCCAGTTGTTGCTGTGTTTGCCAATGAAACAATACAAAATCCAGCACCTGGAATATGCTATTAAATACCTAAATCTTAACTTACCCTAAAAATAAGAGCAATTCCTATTTTTCATACAACATGTTTCTGTCAGTGCTTAATTCTGCTCCTTCCCCAGATGCTTCTTTAGCTTTCTTCAAGTGCATAATTGGAAACAATTTGTTTTCATTTAACTGTTTTTTGCCAGACTTCACACTAACATTTAGACTGCTGCTGGCTTTTTCCAAAATGATGTTGTATTGTATTGTGTCAGAACCTATGCCATATCAACAAACAGAACAAGCATAATTTGTATTCTCACATTAAGCCTGATTAATATTCTCCTTTGCTACCTATTTCAGTTTCTAACATATGAAGTTTCCTATTTTCAGGAAGCTTGATTAGTGTGAAGAAGTTTAATAGATGTTAATGAGCTGCTTTTTACCTAGAAAGTTTCCTAAAACATTGAAAGCAAGCCATGGAATCATAGAATAGAATCATAGAATGCTCTGGGTTGGAAGGGACCTTGAAAGGTCATCTAGTCCAACTCCCTTGGAGTAAGCAGGGACATCCGCAACTAGGTCAGATCAAACATCAGAGTGCAAAAAACTGAATTAATTTCTTCAGAACATCTATATTCTCCATTCTCTTCAGGGTCAAACCAGCAGTTTCTCACACACAGCACTTTACTTAGCCAAAACTGGGACATTCATAAATGCAGCCCTATAATGGAAACTCGTACTTGTCAAACAATATTTCTTATTGCATTTCCATTGCAGATGGAATTGATCAATGCCAGCAGGGAGAACCTGGTGCACCAGGTACTCCTGGACTTCCAGGAAGAGATGGATTTCCAGGGGAGATGGGAGAGAAAGGTAATACTATTTTAACGTGATTGCTTTCTAATGCTCTGTACCCCGGAGGCTGAGTATGTAAAGAGGCTGAGCAAGTTAGGCTGGATCTGGAGGAAGTGTACTTAAAGTTAGTTAAACAAATAGTTCATGGACATGGAAGATGTTTCTTGAGTCTCTGGTGAGTAAAACAAGGATATTGTGTATTGAGTTGTGTGATACTACACATTGCTGCAAAGTGATAAATGATGGTGTAGGGTGGAAAGATGAGCTGGGAAGAAAGAAAGGGCTGAGTTTAGTCCCATTTCTTGTAAATTATACTGTTCATGGCAATTTAAAATGTGAATTCTGAGATGAAGCATTAGAGAGGGGCAGATGAGTTGGGAACGAAAACGGTTTATGAATCATTGCCATGAGTATAATTGGAGCTAAAATTGTAACACCTATAAATAGGACTGTCAACCATGCATTTTAGCAGTATCGACTAAATGGACATGTAAAAAAATGAGCTGCATGCATTTACACAATGGCTGATCCTTCCTAGTCTCATTCTGCTCACTGCTTTTCTAAAACTGCAAAATTGCAGTGAATACAGGGCTTCTCCTTTTTCTTCTTTCATCTTTTTATTTCTTCTGTACCCTATATATATATACTTCTATATATTTATTCTCTTCTTTTTGATCCTCTTCAGCCTAGTTCCCTTTAACTGTTCTGTTAAATACTATCCCTAGGATAAGACTTAAGTTGATTTTCATGCCATTCCTTTAAAAATTTTAAAGAATTTTGGCTATCAGTTTGCTGATAAATTCTCTTTGAAGCATGTAATGAGGAGTAGCACATTGATTTTTATTCTTTCAATGTGAAGTGTATTAAATTGACATTTGCCCCTGAATCCACCTGCTTGTAGTTGTCTTAAATCTTTTCATTGCTATACATTAGTTTTGCTGGGTTGGTTTTTTTCAGGTGACAAAGGTGAAGCCTGTGCCTTATGTGATAAAGTGGGACCTCCTGGACTTCCAGGACCACAAGGGCCACCAGGGCCAGCAGGTAAAAACTCATTAAATACTTAAGAATTAACTACGTAAGCTGTAATAAAAAAATGCAGCATATATGATAAAATTAATTACTTTTCATCCCACTAATCAATTTGTTTGTGAAACTAATGAAAGGAGGATGGAACATTCCTATTTTTGAACTGATTCCAAATTTCCAATGCAATCAACAAGAATTACCAAGGAAGCAGAAACTGGCCACAGTGGAGGGTCTTTGCAAACTGTGGCCCAAATATTGTCACAGAAGACTGTGAAAGTGAAAAATAATGTGTGAAGCCTTTGCCCTATGTGCCCAGGCTTGGCAGTGGCCCACACATATGTTCCCAATCCTAGCATTAAATTCTGTGGCCAAAAAACCCAATTACTTTCCTGCTACTATATGAGAGAAATGCCACATGCAAACAGTGATATTATACCTAATGTTTATCCTAGTGGCTGTTAAGAAAAATGAGTATGGTTTAGGTAGTTTCAAGACTATGTGATAGATCTAAACAGTAAGGTGAATTAATTCCTGAGTCAAGTGAATCATCATCAGCTTCTGAGTTTGTGAATGCAGACATGTATAGCACATGAATCCAGACAAGTTCGCTGCCTTGAGCAGCTTTATGTTGATATTAAGTGGGAGTGGACTGAGACACTTTGAGAAGGTTCACAAAGAATTCACATACAATGAGCTATTTGTAAAACTATGTAATAAACAGAACTGTACTTTTGTCTCTCTCATAAGGTTTTCCAGGACAATCAGGTTTCAAGGGTGAGAGAGGCTTACCTGGACTTGATGGCCTTCCAGGGGTACCTGTAAGTAATGCCTTGCCAAATGCTATGTGTCCTATGAGACATGTGATCAAAAAACATATGATCATCAGTGTAGTTGTATAATAGTTCTGTTTAAAAAGCAGACCTGTTATATGATAAAATTAAGGAACCATGCCTAGCAAAATAATCTAGGAAGCAGTGTGGTTGAGCTATGAGAGTAAAATGAGGTGTCAGAAATGGGTTATATTTCTGTTTGCCCATCTTATGAGCTCAGCAGGACACATGACCTTCTGGCTGAGCAAGCTAAGCAATGGAGTTGGGTAAAAAAGTAGGATTTTGCAGGAAACAAGTGCAGGTCTTCCCTGACCTTCTCACGAATCCTTCCAATAACTCTTTGCTGTTGCATACATATATTGAGAGACAGTGCCATCTAGTGTAGTGTAAACAATCTAAGATTAGCAAGCAACGTGCTTTGGCAGTTTCTCTGAATTTTGGGAAGTGTGTGCAGTATATTCCATAAAACATAATTAGTTAACAGGAAAGCTAAGTAGTTTTGAAGAAATAAAGGAAGGCTCTGAAAGTGGATGGTACCCTGATAATATGGTCACTTGAAAATTATGTTGATGCAGTGCAACACTATTCTTAATAAGTAAGGCTGGGTATTAGAAGCAGAACAGCCATAAGTGGAGCACTTGTCTAAAGTGTAGCACAAACTACTCCTAGGTGAGTGCTGTACTAGCACAACTACATTTGATCTTGTCAGAGTTCACTTGAGTGTCCTAATGTACACTGTGGTATACTGTCAAGACCTACCTTAGCATACACATTCCTGGTGTATAACATGGATTTTGACACCATTCCTAATGTAAGTAGACCGAGTTTCTCAGAATCTTCCCAGACTTTTTTTCCCAAAGCTGTTTTCTCCTTCTACCTGATCACTTTTGGTAACATTACGTCTCAGTGATATTCATGTGCCCTGGCTGTAACACACACTGGAATTATGCCAGCTCCCTCTATCACCAGTGGAGAGGGAGAGGCACTTTCAGAAGTTAAACCAACCCACTTGTATGAATTCCTTACTGAAGGAATCTGTTTCTCTCTCTTGAGTATCAATGAAACCCAGATGCCTGATTTCAGCCAACAAAAGTTAGCTAGGATGGAGTCCATTCTCTGCTTCCACCATGGTCAATAAGATGGTATTACTCAGAGACTGAATTTACTGTAATAGCAATGGGACCCATGAAAGAAACAGTGGAGAAAAATAAAAGACATACTAATGTATTTAAGCTTTTTTCATGTCTGGCATGTGTTCTCAGCACATGTTTTGCCACACCTTTATGGTTTCTCTTTATTGCCTCTTAAGTTCTGTTCATGTCTTTCATCAGACAAGGACTGGCTGCAGTTCTGAGTGCTTTTAAGCTTTTTTGCTGCACAAAGTTCAGCCAGGTGGTGATCCAGCATATAGTTTAGCTTGGAAAAACTACATAGAGGCCAGCCTCACAAGCTTGCATTGTGTAGAGCCATGCCAGAGCATCAAAGTCAGACCCTGGACCCACCAAAGCTAATGGAAAGATTACCTTTGACTGTGTTCTGGTTCTGGTTCAAGTGGAGGGCACACATCAGCCATAAGCAGTGGACATTGCCCATGAAGTTTGTGCTTCATTATCCTCTAATTCACTTGAAATTAGAGAGGCTGTTCCTATGAGAAGAGTTCATCTAAGTCCTAGAAAATATGCAGGGTATAATTGGAACTCTGGAAATTCTGTAGGTATATTATTAGGTAGATAATTTCTTCCCAGGAGAGCTTACAAAACTGTTTTCTTAGTATGTGTGTAGTATTCTGATAGTACCAGCTGACTGTGATGGTTAATTTTACAAAATCAATGAAAGTTAGTAATGAAGGGAAACATGTATTTGTGTCAGCTAAATGTCAACTACCCAGGGAAAAGCTTTTAGCCTTCACTTAACCTTAGCTCTTGTGCAAATAAGGCTTTTTTGTGTAAGACAAATAATTTAATTTTGTAAATGATCTGTATATTTGAGTAATATTATAGTTGATTTAAAAGGTTTTGAAAGAAAGAAAATCATGTATGGGGTTTGTTTAAGCAATTTAAACCTGTAAGTTCAGATGAGTTTGCCTTTGCATACTGGAAGTGTGTTATTTTCTTGTATTAGTACTACTTGGGCTGGTATTGTAGATTATCATGGAAATGTAGGCATACTTTGGTTGCATTTGTGTCAAGGAAATAGGTTCCACAGTGTTACAGAATTCAGCATTTAGGGGCAGACACTTAATGTCTGAAAATGGCTTTTAAAAAAAATTTACCTTGATGTATAAATATGCATACCTGAAATCCAGTGAGTAGTCTATTTATACTCAGAGTAGGATTTAGTGTCATGGCCTCCAGTTTTTGTAAAAGTGGTGTAAGTTTATATGCACCACCTAAAATGATGTGCTGCGATATGATAAATTACAGAATGGTCAAGACAAGACTTGCCTGAATTCCTTATGCACACTGCTGTGTCCTGCACAGTATTCTCATCTGACCTCCGCAGTTGAAATCTTACTGGTTTACTTGATTTGGGTCTACTCGTTAATTTCTGAGAGATTGGCTTTCTTTTGTATCAGTTGAAGGGTCAGTAGAGCACCTGATGACATCTGAATTTATGAAATTTCAGGGGCCCCCCGGCACACCAGGACTTATGGGCAGTCCTGGGGCAAAAGGAGAACCAGGAGATTTTTCTTACGACTCCATCCTAAAAGGTGAAAAGGGAGATCCTGGTTTCCCAGGACAACCAGGTATTCCTGGAAGAGAAGGAAGACCGGGAAAAGATGGATTGCCAGGTCCCCAGGGTCCAAAAGGAGTGGCGGTATGGTGTTTCTTTATCTTTACATATTGTCCTACTGTGTGTTTATTTATGTTTACATACTGTCCTAGACATTCTGTCTTTCAGATCAGAATTCACATGCTTATGCCCAATACATGCTTTATGTTTATTTGCCTCATTCATTGTTCCACATCTTGTCCTTACGTTGAATAATTCATTCTTCCTCAGAGCTCCCTTTCTCCAGTTTCCAGTTCCCTGGAACTAGTGAGGAAGACAGTCCTTCAATTACAGACTATTCCAGAGTTAGATTTTGCCCCTTTCTTTTAACATGTCATACAAATAAGCAATCTGACTCAAGTGTATTCAGCATGGCTTATTACTTTCAGGACTATAGGACAAGGTTACATACCCGCAGAGTTGTGGGCGTGGACAATAGTTGTATTCCTTTCTTCCTTTCTCCCACCTTGACAGTGAGGACTAGTGTGGATAATTTAGCTGATATCTGGAGATGCTTAAAGGAGTTATCCAAGTAGAGACTGTTAAGACAAGACTCAGCTCTGTTCTAGCACACGTCTCTCCTTCTGGTAACTAATGCTTCCAAGTCATGCCCTGATAGAGTTCAGCTGATACGGATGTGGAGCTGAATGCAAAGCTCACATCTGCTCCCAGATCCACCACTGGGAACATAGCCTACATGGTCCAGTTAGCTTCATTGCACACTAGGTATGATTTCCATGTGCTACTCCATGTGGAACACAGTTCTGATTCCACTGAACTCAGTGATAAAAAAATCCGCTTTCTTCATCATTACAGATAACTGTGCGAAATCCAAGTTACAAAATATTCAGAGAGAGCAGATGACATGTTCCTTCTTGCCAGTTAGGCAAGAAGTACACTTATACTTTCCTAAAATTAGGGTACAGCTGGCTTGAAAGGAGAACGTGGTCCCCCTGGCCAGCCTGGATTCCCTGGAGTACGTGGTGAAAGAGGCTTTCCTGGCCCTCCTGGGATAGGTGCTGCAGGGTTACCTGGTGACAAAGGAGACAGAGGCTTTGCTGGAACCCCGGGTTTACCAGGCCTTCCAGGTAATGCTATAGTATGTTTTTAAAAAAATAAAAAAAATTAAAAAAGAAGTGCCCTTTGAGTGGTACAACTTAGAGGATCATTGGAATTTAAGATTGAAATAAAAAGGCTTTCTGATTTAAATCCATGTTTGCTTTCAGCAGTATAATTGCACATCTATAAGGGGTCTTGGAGAGTTTGTTAGGCCAAATGGGATGGTTTAGGTTCATCCTAGTTTTTTATGAATCGTCTACAAAAAAACTTTATAACAAGTCAGTTGTAGCGGTGTGGACGGACTAATATTGCTGGCTATCTGAAACTCCCTTGTTTAATTTCACCACTTCCTGTACTTAATACATCTTTACATTCACAGGAGCGAAGGGTGAAGCAGGGAGAACTGTACCACTTCCTGGACCTCCTGGGGCAGATGGCCTTCCTGGGCCACCTGGTTTTCCTGGACCCCAAGGTATAGTAGCCTAATAATCTTTGTCTGATGATCACAATGGCTCTGTTCCCCAGAAGCTAGCTTTTGGATTAACATTTGTCTTGTTTTCACTTGCAAAGGTGACAAAGGGAATCCCGGGCTTCCAGGGAGACCTGGCCTGCCAGGAGAAAAAGGTGCTGTTGGGCAGCCAGGTATAGGGTTCCCTGGACCTCCAGGCCCCAAAGGTAAGACAAAGATGTCCATCTAACAGAGCTGGTGTAACTAGAGCATGGATGGAGGCCTTCACTTTCATCCAGCCATGGCTGCCTGAGATTTGGGAGGTGCAGCTAAAGAATCTTTCTTGCAGAAGTCCATAAGCACTTCAATAAGCATACTTTGAACATACGTGCAGTGATGTGGTGACAGTGTCAAAGCTACTGCTAGAATAGAAAGTGATGTAGTACAACATCTTAGATTGCAGCAACTGAGGTTGCTCAGAGATGAGATGTCCTTTCTGAAAGAGGAAGCACTCTGTGTGTGTTTGGTCAAAAAAACCCATGCTGACATAACTATAGCATTTTGGGGCCAGTGCTAGCAGCTCTGATGTGTCTCATGTGGCTGAGAATGTTTTGGTTAGAATACCAGCGGACTCAGCATAAGTTTAGTGTTTCCTGCATGGTCATTGTCAAGGTATGCACATAGCTCAGAGGGATTCTAAATGGTAGTAGTCTAGTTTTGGATTTTTGGGAGATGTATTTCACATTGCTACTGTTCATTCAGAACTAGGTAACTGAACTTTCAGCAGTCACCTCAGTCTTCAAAATTCTTGTGTGTCTTCATAATGATTTCATTTATTATGGTTCCACACACCAGTAAACTGGGAGGGTCAGAAAGACAATAATAAGTAGAAAGGACAAATCCCTGTGAACACCTCGAGTTCCTTGGAGACTGGTGTGGGACGAATGTGAGCAAAGAGGCCTGTTGCATCTGGAAAAGGATTGCTCTATGCTCTTTGATGCCAGTGAGAAATGAATGACGTATCAAATACATTTCTTTCAATGACCCTTCCTTGAATTCAGCTCTGCCCAATAACTTTGCTTAAAAGCTGGATTTCCCACTCCCTGAGACCTCTGCCTGAGAGAGGAGCTTCATCTCAATTTGTTGAGCATGTGCTGGTGTTGAGTGAGTTATCTCTTTAGGTGATTTGCAGAACGTTGTAGGTATTCTTTCATGCATTCCCAAGGCACACTGCATGGGCCAGCTGTGGTATAGAAACCTTCTGTGTGCAACCCACAGGGGGACATGTAGGACATGCCACACAACATTCACTGAACAAAAGATGTTGATTCACAGATAAATTTTGTTGTGCATCCCTCAGTCTGATGCCACACACATTAAGTTGCCTTTTCTGACAAAGACTTTGGGAACCCAGTTTTTCAGACAGGATGTTTCTCAAGTACATGAACCCACAAGACCATTTAAGAGGAGACACTCAGCATTTATATCTTCTGTGTAGTTGTTGTTTCTCATCAGAAGCCAAAGGCTGCATGGAGCTCAGTGTTTGAATCTCTGTTGAGATGTTTGGGTGCTGGCCTCCGTAAAAATTCAACATAAAAGACTATAGAGACCTTTATAAGCATGTCCCTATGAGGGTGTGAATAGTTCAGTTAGAGGCTTAAAGAAATAGCAGAGGACACGTGCAGGCATAGACAGTAATGAGTTTTGTTTTGTTTTGTTTTACAGGTTTCCAAGGTCAGCCTGGTTTGCCTGGTCTGCCGGGGACTCCGGGAACCCCTGGCCTGGATGGTTTGCCAGGTGTACCAGGCTTACAAGGTCAAAAAGTAGGTGTCAGCCACTGAAACTGTTATCTGTGACTGCCCATGTTAACAGGACTGTGTGTAAAGATCTTGTTCTTTAAAAAAAAAATTGGACAAATTGTCCTTCATCTTAAGTTTTCCATTATGCACACAAAGGAACAAAGTAGCAGATGCATGAGTTTTTGACATTCATGCTAGAGGGCTTACAGCTCTCCTCTCAAATAATTTAAATAAGGCTATGAAGATGATTAGGGGACTAGAACGTCTCTCTTATGAAGAAAGACTGAAGGAGTTGGGTCCTTTTAGTTCGGAGGAGAGAATACTAAGTGGGGATTTTATTAATGCTTATAAATACTTAAAGGGTGTGTGTCAGGAGGATGGGACCAGTCTTTTTCAGTGGTGCCTCGTGACAGGACAACAGGTAAGGGACATAAACTTGAACATAGGAAGTTCCATCTAAACATGAGGAGGAACTTCTTTACATTGAGGGTGACAGAGCACTGGAACAGGCTGCCCAGAGAGATTGTGGAGTCTCCATCTCTGGAGACATTCAAAACCTGCCAGGATGTGTTCCTGTGCAACCTTCTCTAGGTGAGCCTGACTTAGCAGGGGGTTGGACTTGATGATCTCCAGAGGTCCCTTCTAGCCCCTATCATTCTGTGATTCTGTGAAATAGTCCCTGAGTGATTTAAAGTCACTGAATGAATTTTTGGTTTTGATGTGTTGATTCCTAGTCTATTGTTTTCTTTGGCTAGGGTGAACCTGGTGTAGGTCTCCCTGGCCCTAAGGGATTGCCAGGCCCCCCAGGCCCAGCTGGCATACCTGGAGAAAAGGGAAGTCCAGGACTGCCTGGCTTACGTGGCGAGCAAGGCTTTCCGGGCATACCTGGACAGCAAGGATTCAGAGGTAACGTCACTGGAAAAGTACTGCTCTGTATTTCTGTTTCTATTTTGAAGTCGTGCCCCAGTAGATGCAGCAAACAGTCTATTCACCACTGAGATATCCTACTGGTATCTCAGGGTATCGCCTTTTTTCCTTCCCTTCGTTTTCTCCTACTAACCATCAGCAGCAAATGCTGGCAGCAAAGAGCAGCCCTTCCTCCGCACCCAGGCAGAAAGTTTTAATAGGGGCTGAAGTGAGGTCTTGTTGGCCAAGTGCTTCCACAGCACCTTCTCTATCATCTTCAGCAAGCAAGAGTTGAAATAACGTTGGGGGTCTATGTCTCTGTCTCCCCACAGGTGACCCTGGCCTCCCAGGACTGCAAGGCTTGCAGGGCCCTCCAGGTGCACCGGGGCTGGGCCCGCAGGGATTGCCGGGACCTGCCGGGCAGCCAGGACCCCAGGGACCGCCAGGTGAGAGGAACATCATCCCAAAATGGTACCTAGGAGCAGACTTTTGGTGCAAACAGTACTGGCATTGGTAAAAAGTATTGCCTGTGAACTGTTCTGTGGTGTGAGGTCAGTGGGGGTGAAGAGGGGAGTACGTCAGCGAACCTCCTCCACCTGGTCCAAAACGCAGTGTGAGGCCTCCAGAGAAAACACCCACCATTTTCTTTGGTCTCCTCAGGTCATCGATGGGTAATATATACAGGATCAAAGTCTCACTTAGAAAACGAGGACTATTTCTGCTCTCTGGCTTTGAGTCTTCATTATTCATGCTATGCAATTTCTGAACCACATGTAGACGTTATCAGATACTCTTGTTAATGCTGTTCCCCATGCTCCATTAAGGACTAATCCTGTATCTTCTGTTTTTCCTAGGATTTCCTGGAGTAAAAGGAGAAAGGGGTTTCCCTGGTATCCCAGGTCTAGATATGCCAGGACCAAAAGGGGATAAAGGAAGCCAGGGCCAGCCTGGAGTACCAGGCTCTGTGGGGTTACCTGGCCTGCCGGGTCCGCAGGGGGCTGTTGGACTGAAAGGATCAGCAGGTAAATGCCTTTTTCCTAGGAAACTGGCTTCTTTGACAACTGTTTTAATTACATTATCATAACATGCCCTTTTACTCGGTTAGGAATTGATCCATCAAAAAGCCCAAGCTTGGGAAAACACACAGGCTGATGCCAGTAAAGCAACTCTGTGCATAGGTAATTGAACTACTCAAGTCCTTTGGTAGATCAAATCCAGCAACTTGCAGGAACTAGCCTTTAGCCTGTAATAATGAAAGGAGATTATTCTGCACAGTTTCAGTGACAGAGTGTGGGTTTAATAATGCCTTTGTTAATTAGAGCATTGATTACTGTAATAGGAAGTTTTAAGAATCTGTCAAAAACCCATTACAAATTGTTTTATTCTGGTTTTCATAACACTATTTACATTATTGTTTTCTCTATCAGTCTGTTTTAGATTAATCACTTTCTTTGTCCCATTTTTCCTTAAGCAGTGTAATTCCTAACATGATAGGGAGTAAATAATTCAGTTTCTTGTACTTCCTTACACTGCTTGCTCTTTTTTCTCTTATTCACTCTTTTACTTTGTTTTCAGGACCCAAAGGGGAAATGGGAGTTATGGGAACTCCTGGATTGCCAGGAAATCCCGGAGCAGTTGGAGATCGAGGTTTGCCTGGTGAAAAAGGTAAGAGAGATTTTCTCGAAATCAAAATCATAAAATCCTTTATCCTAGCAGAAGACAAGTCTGGAAATAACAGAATCACAGAATCACATAGTTGTCACAGTTGGAAAAGACCTCTAAGATCAGCACGGCCAACCATGAACAAAAAAAAAGCCAAACCAAACCAAACCAAACCAAAAAAAAACCCAAAAAACCACCTCACCATCCCACTAGAGTACATCCTGAGGTACCTCATTGACAAGTTTTTTTAATACTTCCAAGGATGTTGACCTCCCTGGGCAGCCTGTTCCAGTGCCTGACTACTCTTCCAGTAAAATTCTTCCTAATATCTAATCTAAACCTCCCTGGTGCAACTTCAGGTCATTTCCTCTAGTCCTGTTGTTATTTACTTGAGAGAGGAGGCCACACCCACCTCACTACAACCTCCTTTCAGGGAGTTGTAGAGAGAGATAAGGTCTCCCCTCAGCCTTCTCTTCTCCAAACTGGACAATCCCAGTTCCCTCAGCTTCTCATCACAGGACTTGTTCCCCAGACCCTTCACCGGCTTAGTTGCCGTCCTCTGAACTTGCTCCAGCAACTCAATGTCTTTCTTGTGGTGTGGGGCCCAAAACTGAACACCATACTCGTGGTGTGGCCTCACGAGTGCCTGGTACAGGGGCACAATCACTTCCCTTCTCCTGCTGGACACACTATTTCTGATACAGGCCACTTGGCCACCTGGGCACACTGCTGGCTCATATTCAGATGGCTGTCCACCAGCACCCCCAGGTCCTTTTCCACTGGGCAGCTTTTCAGCCACTCTCCCCCAGGCCTGCAGTGTTGACTGGGGTCATTGAGACTGAAATGCAGGACCTGGCACTTGGCCTTGTTAAACCTCATACGACTGGCCTTATCCCATTGATTCAACCTGTCCAGGTCCCTCTGCAGAGCTTTCCTACCCTCAAGCAGATTGACACTCCCACCCAATTTGGTGTCATCTGCAAGCTTGCTGAGGAAGCACTCAATCCCCTCATCTGGATCATTGATAAAGATATTGAGCAAGACTGGCCCCAAAACTGAGCCCTGGGGGGACATCACTGGTGACCAGCCACCAACTGGATTTAACTCTCTCTGGGCTCAGCCAGTCAGTTTTTAACCCAGTGAGGACTACACCTTTCTATGCCATCAGCCACCAGCTTCTCTGGGAGAATGCTGTGGGAGACAGTGTCAGAAGTTTTACGAAAGTCCAGGTAGACAACATCCACAGCCTTTCCCTTGTCCACTAGGCAGGTCACCTGGTCATAGAATGAGATCAGGTTGGTCAAGCAGTACCTGTCTTTCCTGAACCCATGCTGGCTGGGCCTGACTCCAAACATAAGGAGTATGCTAGGCTCAAGGAATATTCTATGTCAAGTAACTTCCCTGTAAGCTAGAAATAGTGTTATTTAGAAAGCCAGACCCTAGGAGCAGTCATGTATTTGGGCATCAAGGCAGGATTTTTGATCCATTCTTCAATGTAAGGGTTTGCTAGGTGCAAGGATGCTATAGATGTTACTCCAAGAAAATACTGTATTTGAAATTATAAAGACCTATCAGGAATCCTTCAAAAATAGCCTGTATTACTGCCAAACTCCTATCTCTATTGTTTTGAGAGTCTAAGTGGGAAGAATACGTCAACTTTTTTGACAGAGTTTAACAGAAGTTCTGGTATAAAAAAACCTCATATGAGATAAATGAGATGTGCCAGAGCATGGTATTTGGTGCTCAAAATTTGAATAAATAGCTGATTTTGTTTGTTGCTGTCTACTAAATATTTTTGCAAAGTTTTATATACCACTATAATACTCTGTTCTATTCCTTCATAGGCAGCCAAGGTTTCAAAGGTGTAATTGGACCACAGGGTGATCCTGGTGTTAAAGGAGATAAAGGTGAAGCTGGTCTCCCAGGAAAACCTGGAACGATGGATACCATGGACATGGTTAGTCTCAAAGGCCAAAAGGGAGATCAAGGAGAAAAAGGTAACTTTAGTCACTAAATGTGAATAAATGTAATTAATGCTCATATACTGTTAAACAGCGATGCTTTGAGGTCAGATGTATTTTAGTTTTAGATAACCATTTTTAAAATAAGATTAAAGAATTTCACACAGCAAGTGCAGATATTTTTCCAGTATCTTTCAATTCCATAGAAACAAAGGGTAATCACAGACAGAAGGGGTTTTGGCTAGATGGAAGAGGTTCAATTTGCCCTTATAAAGTCCATTTTACCTCTTTTATCAGAAGACTCTCTCAAAAGAAAAGCAATTTCAAAAGCAGAAACCAGAGCTTGCCAGAAGAGAAAAGCTGTCTTTCATAGATAGTGGAAACTCTGTTGTGGCCATGATGACCGACTGATTCTGTAAGAAAAAGTGGGCAGCCTTTTTTGGCACATGTTTCTTTGTGACCTGAAGAAATTTCAGGAAAGAAACACATGTATGCCACTGATACCAAAGATCAACATGTCAATTTGGAAACAGCTGGAAATATGCAGGAGAAAGGCAATCAGCTTTCTATTTAGAAAAGTAATGGTGGCAAAAATACTAGGTGTTTTTATTTTTATTTTTACTAGTACATGAAAAATTTAGTTGTTTAATATTATTCTCTGTCCTGTTTTTCAGAGAAAACATAATGATATTTTATATATTTTTATTATTTGTCCTTTTTTTATTATGATTATTTTTTATTAAAAAATCCCATATGAGTTTTTAAATAAGTAACTGGTTTAGTTAAAATAGAAGTGTAGATCTTAGAAGGGAGCTATGAAGATCACATCATCTTCCATTTCCCTCAACCAAATCCCTCAGCCTTTCATTGTATAGCACATTTTCTGGAATAATTATCATTCTTGTTACCCTTTCTGGCTTCTCCCCAGTTTGGCTGCATCCTTGATAAGAGTGCACTTTACTGAAACAAGTGAAGTACTTCAACTCACACCCACGCTGGTTACATGCCTGTAAAGAAGCTTTGTGCTGAGAAATTCAAATGGTTAATTTCTTTGGTTTCTAACTTCATCTCTCCGGCACTATTAATGCACACTTGCAAATTTACATGCTCTACCTTTTCCTGACCACACACAGTTTATAGATTGGCCTGATTCACACAGCCTGGAAGGGTAGGTTTCAAACAGACCCAGCTTGCAAACTTTTGCTGCTATTCTGCCCATCTCATTGTCTTCAACCCAAAGATATTAACAGAGGAAAATAACCTTGTTATACTCCATAACTTTGCTGCTCTGTTAGCTGCCTTCATCTCTCTAGGCATGAATGTCATGTTTTAAATGTAATGTTTTAAAAAGCTTCAATACAAACTGTGCAGAAAAGGCATATTTATGTAAGATTGTCAGTCATGTTTAATGAAAACAATTTGTTTTGGACATCTTTGGATGTTTTTAATAAAATACACTTACTTACAAAGATTCATCGAGCTATTTTCAGGGACCTATTGTGCTTCACCTATATGCAACACTAACAGAAAAGGGTATGACCAAAAAGCTTGGACCTTAAATCTGGACAAGAGGCATACTGCAGAGTAAGAGATGGAGCCTTCTGGAATGATGAAGATGCTTTAACATTAGATACAACTGAGGAAACAGCAAATTTCTGTCTATGAACTGGTTGTTCACATGAACCTTTTCAGACAGCAGAACAGTCAAAGCAATCATTTCTGTTAACAGTATTGTCTGGCACTTCTGAAGTAACTTATTAAGTCAAACATGTTTGTTTGCAATTTCTTTTAAAGATGTAACTTGTAATTTTCACAGACACCTGTAAAGTTGTAATAGTTTGCAGCCTTTCCTCAGCCCTGATTTGGTGACTGGAGAGTTGTGTTATACTCAAGTGTGACTCTGCTGTACAATGTATGAATCTTGAATTCAACCATTTACTTGTTTACCAGAGAGAAGCAACAGTGATCAGAAGTTAACTAGAAGGATTATTATATGGCATTAGAGTAAATTTTGATAAAACTGATCTCACTCTATTTTCTTGGTGTCCAGGGGACCATGGAGCAACAGGAGAAAAAGGGTTACGTGGGGAATATGGAGAACCAGGAATTCCGGGGAAGGATGGTGAACCTGGTACTCCGGGACATCCAGGTATGTTTGAAGCTAGCAACAGAGAAATTGTTCATTGAGTCTTTTAAATCTCATTAACTAATAAGGCTCCTAACTTCTCTGCTGTCTGTAGGACCAAAAGGTGATCAGGGCCCTCCAGGATTCCCAGGTGATCCAGGAGTTCCAGGACAAAAAGGATCAGTTGGTGAAATGGGTTTGCCAGGTACTGATTGCTGGAAATTTCTTATTATTGTGTTCCTCAAGTTAATGTAGAACATTATGAGAGACCTGTATGGAATATATGGATCTACTAAACAGTTGCACTATTTGCACTGTCTGAACTTTAGGCTTTTGGGACAGTGCTTTCTCAATCCCATTGTGATATACAAATAATAGGATGGTTTCCTAAGCTTTTTCCTAAGTTTATACATGTGAATCCTTTAGCTGGATGTGTAGGATTTGTGTATTTGTTTCCAGCAGGCAGTTTTTAAAGTGATATATGTTTGTCTGTCTCTGTCTTTGCTACTGTGTGAAATGCAACAAGCTTCTTGTGTATTTTCCTCCTTCTAAAAGTTTGGTGAGTTGCTGTGTACTGCATTTCAATTACAAGATGTAGTGGTGTGATAAGAATGTTGTTATGGAGGGAATAGGTAAAGAGTAGAATGGAGAAGAATCTGTATCTCAACACACAAACTTTGTCTCCGTTCAGATGGCCTTGTGCTAAGCATATTTAGGAAATCAAAGATGAAAGACTGAAATGGTGAAGGGGGGCAGAAAAAATTGCTACAGTTGCCACTTTGGTTCTGCTAGAAATTATTCAAATCAGCATAAACTTTTACTCAAATCATTTTAGGAAGAGCTCTGTTTACTCTGAAACCACGGTTATGACCTTCTCTTAGGAGGGGAGCTTCCCATAAAATGTCCCATTTAGAAAGTGTATCTCCAAAGTTAATTAAGTAGCTATTTTAGTGAGGTACATTGCTTTTCTAATTCTGAATGTCTAAGGCAACACTGAAAAATAATTGTCAACACTGCTGGGTTACCACTAGTTCTGATACATCCATTTTTCCTTTTCTTTCCTAGGAACACCTGGAGAAAAGGGCCTGCCGGGAATACCAGGTTCACCAGGCACACCAGGGTTCCCTGGGCAAAAAGGTGAAAAAGGAGACAAAGGAGCACCAGGTTTTCCTGGAATTGGCTTTCCAGGGTCTCCTGGTGAGAAGGTATTTACACCCCTAAGGATTTAATTGTCTGACTCTACCAAGTACTTCATTTGAAAAGATGCTGTTGGCCTTTAAGCTATTTTACTGTATTTTCTATTACGCTCATTTAAATACCGGATAGGAACTTGAAAGGTGTACATATGCACAGGTTTAGATGCATTCTGTTTGATGGGACTATTATCTCCAGGGTTCTTACTTATTCTGTCTCTTCAGAATAGGCTCATTTACAGTGCTAGAAATGTGGGGGAGGGAAGGAACTTTTACAAATACTAAGTAAATAAAATGAAAAGGGCTTCTTATAAACAGAGCAAATAATCACACTGAAACAGTGTTCCTGTACTTTTACAGAGATAGTGGGAAGATGAATAAAACCTATGTAATGCTTAGATATTACTGAAAAAAGAACTATATTAATACTCTCTGTAAAGTTAATTTAATCTCTAATAGTATTCTAATAGGATTCTCGTTTGTTTCACATTCCTTTTCCTAGCTATACAATGACAGTAATCATGAATTTATAAGTGAAAATTGTAAAAATAAAACTTACTTAATCTGGTAGCAAACTTGCTGAAGACTTAAAAAAAGATTTTTTGAAGATGATTAAGTGTAATAAGTAAGTTAAAAGGCTAATTTGGAAAAGACTTTGTAAAAACTGTCATTAAAATGGATAGAGAACTACTCATTGTCATATGTAGGTATTAACAATTGCTAGAGAAGTCAATAATTCCAGTAGTGGAATTTAATGCCAAATTTAAGCCTAAATTACTTTGTTTCTAAATGGAAAAAGAATGAAATCCTTTATAAGCCTGATGGGTAAGAGGGGTGACATCTACCATTGCAAACACAAAAGCTGTTTCGGAGTTAATGTGTGGATTTTATAATGTGTGTTGCTTCTTCTAGGGAGAACCAGGAAGAACGGGTAGTCCAGGTATATCTGGAGATAAAGGTGAAAAGGGTAGTGCAGGAATTCCTGGAATGCCGGGTGCCCCAGGTCCCAAAGGATCACCTGGCATGGCAGGATTTCCAGGCAAGTGTTTATGCTTTCATGAAACAGAAATTGCAGTGAAAAAATAATGTGAAACTTACCCCAAATATCCCACATGCAAACCCTTCCATGTCTTCTTCCTTTTTTAGGGAGCCCCGGCCGCCATGGAGAAAAGGGTGAAAAAGGACTTCCTGGCTTAAGTGGCATTCCAGGTTTAAAAGGAGAACCAGGTAGAAAAGAAATAGAAAACATCAAATGCTACTTCAAATTGCTCACTTCCAAGCAGTGGCTAAAACAAATACTGTGGCATTCTGCATTCATTTTGGCTCAGATATTTCCTGGTACGTTTGTTCATTTCATAAGCAAAAAAGACAGTGCTGTTTCCCAGGTAAATCAGAGTCAGTGTGTTGTGGGACTAATACTTCTGCACTGTTTGTGGAAGAGATTTTACCACCTTCCACGAGACTGGTTGTTGCTATAACCATTCGTTCTGGTTTTTCTGAGTTCATTTAAAAACAATAAAGTTGATCCATGGGCCCAAACCTAAATCACCACATCAGCATCATTACACAGATGTTAAAGAGGAAATAGAATAGAGAGGAGGGTATGTCCATTGCTATTATAACAATATTTTTGAACTTGGAACCTTGTGTCCTTAGTTTACTGTCTGCAGGACACATCGTGTCATTGGACAATGGGCTGTGCTATTCAAAAGTCTTTGCTGGAGTTCCTGCACTCAAATCTCACTCAGATTCATGATAATTAGCCATACCAAAATCTATAATACTTGAGCCCTGTCTCACACTGATTTAATTTAAAAGTAACATCAGAGAAAAGTCACATTGAAGTCATCATGCAGTATTTGTTTGGTCTCTGTGAGAGCACAAGAATAAATTAAACTTTTCTTTAGAGGTAAAAAACATGTTAAGAAAAGTCTGAATATTCACAGATGAAATGAAAATGGCAATGATTTTTTAGGTGAACCTGGCCTCCCGGGTCCTGCTGGTTCCATTGGACAGAAGGGTGAACCAGGTTATGATGGGATTCCAGGTGCAGCTGGTGCAAAGGGTGAACAAGGTACTGTGACTGTCACTTTAAGTTTATGGGGTATGAAAATCCTCAGAGGCAGAGTGCACAAGAGTAGCTGATAGAGGTGTGTGCTCAGTTTGAGCTGCTTTGGATGGAACCTTAGGAAATGAAGTTAGTATGGTGTTTTGCAGTCTGCTGTCATCCATCATTGAAAGGTGATCAGTTAGATGAGGAACTGTCTTTAATTAGTGTAATCTTGAAATAATTTCTTTCATAAAAGCTGGCAATACTTTAAACAATTGATGTGTTTTGGAGTTCATTTCAGTCTACAGCTTAGCTGTGAAATAGTGGAGCAGGCTTGTCTTTTCTTAGGGCAGGGTTTTCAGTCATACAGGACCCATTGTGCTAGCTAAAATACCAATACATAACAAAGACAGTTCCAGCCTCTGGGAACTTTTGCATGAACCATTTATTTAGATTTTAGATTTGCTTAATAGAATTTTGTTCATTGCAGGTTAAATTTAAGTGCCATCCCATCTTGTAATTTCTTGCTGACTCTATTTTACAGGTATTCCAGGTAGAGGACTTCCAGGATTTCCAGGTGCAAAGGGAGATAAAGGTAAAACACTTCTTTAAACAAGCAGCAAACCTCCCTCCCAACGTACTGTAAACATAATTCTGTAATTGAGACATACTTTCTACTGCATTGTTTTACCTGCTATGCCTTTTCAGAGCAGGCAGAAACTCTGAGACGCTCAAATACTAAGTTCTGTTACAGTGGCAGCATCTTGGACATGAGTTAGATATACCCTAAAATAGGTCATTATTCATAGTGTGGAATTTACTGCAAGCTGTGCTGGGATGAGGTAATATAAATAACTCCCGTACTTGTGTGCTGTGCTTTTGACTCCTAGTGTCTCTTTTTTCCTACTAATTTTGCAAAAATCAAAGTCTAGTGAGGCTCTGTGCACCAGACAGCTAAAGACAGTAGTTTCATGGCCAGGATACCGCAGTAATATTTTTACCTGAGTCTGTTGTGCTGCGCAGGTGTAATTTTTATTCATTGCTAAAAGAGTTATTCTCTATAGCTCAGTGGAGCGTGTCTAAGCTATATGCAGAAGCGTGGTGCAGAGATGCAAAAGGTAGCAGAGAGCTGATGAGAACTTGCTGAAAACTGTTATTACGTGGGCTCAAGACTTACCAGCTTGGGTATAGGCACGTAGCCATCACAATTTCAAGACCATTTGTGTTCTTCACAAAGGGTGTCACTGCACTGTGCTGTGAGAACAGCTTGATTGGCTTGAGTCAGTGCTTGTTCAAGGTGTTTGTAATGCACCATGCTCTATTTTATAAAACAAGTATGTCCTAGATACTAGACTGCAACAGATACAGTAGTGAAGAAATATCAAACTACTGCTGATAAAGGAAATGATGTACAATTAAAGGATCTTCAATTTTAAACATCCAGAAAAACAGAACGATTCAAGTAGTCCATCTGTGAAATTACCATGACATGGTAGATTTTCAAGAACTTCTATAGCCTGAAATAGCAATGCCCCACCTCATTCATTCTATAAATGAAAAAAATGCCTTGTGTGGACGTTAAGAAGTGATAAAATAGAATTTCAGAATCTTTTATTTACCATGTCAGAGTAATTAACAGTCATTAAATTGCTGAGAAATCCCTAATGTTAGAGAACTTACTTTAATAAGTAAATTTTCTAATCATAGCTCAGTAAGGCATGTAAAATGCTAGATTGTGAGAGCACTTTGCCCACCTCACCAGTCTCTCTTATTTTGTCAGCACAGCTTATGTAAAATTATCTGGATTTAGAGTAAATAGCTATCCAGCTGACACCATTTGTGTTCCAAATGTATTGTAGTTCAAAAAATATAAGTCCAGGATTTAAAGACCCTCTTTAGCTTAGGTAAAGAGACAGGAATATTGTCCTTTATTCATTTTATTTCTCTTATTATTATACTTACATCAGCTAATCTATGTTCTTTTTGCTCAATCATGATCTAAAATTTGACTGAATTAAGTATTTGTACAAGCGTGAAAGTAAGTACTAAGTGCTTAAATCTAGATCTTAGTAAAAAAAAATAAAAATTCCTTTTTCTCTGGGAGCAAGTCCTTTACTGCTTAGTCAAGCAAAACATCCATTACTCAGATATGACAATAATAATTGTAATGGAGTAAGAATTTGGGGGCTTTATATTCCTTGTGGAAGTCCTGATCGAGAGAGATGCTGAATGTTCATCTATTTTTGGAGTGAATTTAAATAGCCCAGTGATCAATTTAACTAAGGAAAGATATATTAGTCAAACTACTCTTTTCCTCATACTTTATGTCATAATATGGAGAATAATACAGTTTTCCTTAAGTTTTGCATTTTTATACAAAAGGCAAGGTCAATATTTTTTTAAGGAAGAAAGTTTGCTATGAATAAATAATATGTCAGAAGTTTTCAGTGATTGTTTTCCTTTCTCTAATCATATTTTGGGGATTGTTTCAAATCTTAGGTGTGAAAGGTGACGTGGGTTTTCCAGGATCCCCAGGAAGTCCTGGGATCCCAGGTCTGAAAGGAGAACCAGGATATGCTGGTCCCCCAGGCCCTAAGGGCAGCCAAGGTCTTCCTGGACTACCAGGAAGTGCAATTGAGGGCCCTAAAGGAGACAGAGGACCCCAAGGCCAACCTGGCCTTCCAGGTAATTCTTTATCTTTAGTATTGAAGTACTGCTGTTAATCAAAGCTCACCTAATTAATTAATAATATAATCAATATTGCATATCCTTCTTTATCATATTTTCAGAGATCAGAGAAAGCTCCCTTCCATAGGTGGTTTGGCATTATGTCCTAGAACAGGCTGGTTTTGTGTCCTCAGGTAGTTGGTTTTGTCCATTTGTCCAGAAGTCTTTTTGATGTTGAGAAGTTTGCCTCCATGTATTTCTCTCTGGACTTTATTTGCTGTTTCAAGGCAGCCAGGGCTCTGTGTTTGTACATCCTGGAGTGTTAATGTATTTAAAAATGGGCTAATGTGCCCTTTTACCTTTGGCAATGTCCCTGTGCTAGAGGTTAAGGAGGAGAATAGAGCAGAGCTGCAGAGCTGTGTCCCTCGCACATTCATACCTGTGAACATACCATCTGTCTGTCCTACGCATATAGAAAACTCTCCACTGTTTTCTAGCAGCCACAGGCTGATACATGACAAGTGTCCAGTCAGATCGGGAGTCATATGGACCTCCTTGCCACAGGTTCTCCTACTTATTTTCTTGAAATTCTGTTATGATAACAAGTTTGGTTCTGCCCTTCTGTAGATTGAGCCAGCTTGTCTTCCATCGGTTACTGCTCTGAACAAATGTTGCCACTAAATACTCTCTTATTCTGGTTTGCAGGTTTACCTGGTCCAACAGGGCCACCAGGAACACCAGGTCTGAAAGGGGCCAAAGGAGAGCAGGGGAGCAGTGGCTGGCCTGGGGCTCCTGGGAGTCCAGGAGTCAAAGGTGACCCAGGTTTCCAGGGACTGCCAGTAAGTTACTTTCAGTACATTCCAGATTTGCTGAAAGCTGGTTTGGGTAATTAATGGATATATTAATCATAGATGTTTCTCATTCAAAATAATGATACTTTATGCTCAAAGTGCCTTTGGACTCACTGCTGATGATATAAGGTCAGCTTGAAAACATTTCAATTCTCTCCTTTTAAAGGCTGCCTACCAATAAGCCCCAGTGAGATAATGAATTTATTAGAAATTTATAGATAGTGAATGGTAACATACAACACCCAGAATATAATTTACAGTGTATTAACAGTACAGGATGGCTGCAGCATATCCATAAATCCTGCAAATGCATTAGTAGTTAATTTTAAAGGTTGCATATTTCACCATAAATTGCCTTCTGAAAATACCTGAACTGTTTGGTTTTGTTATGAAACCTTTCAAATAAAGTGCACTTTCAGTACTGTCAGTAATGAAATATAGCTGCTGATTTAGAAATACAAACAGGCAATGCTATTAATACATTGTTGTCATATATTATTCATTTTCCCTGTTATAAACCTGTCCCTTTTCCATATATTAGGCAAAATGAAGTGGAATAGGACAGTCACCCAGAATAACTGGTCTTCCATACTCCTTCTCTCTGAGTGTCTGCTGCCTTCTTCCCACATTGGAAAATGCACTCTGTATTTTAACTTTTCATATCCTCTTTCCTATTAAGAAAATAATAATAATAATGATAATAAAATTATGGAAGAAGGAATTAGAATGTAGGGAGGTATGAGTCAACAATCCTAGTGTTCACATTAAGAATAAGTTCCTAATGTGAAAAGCGGGATAGTAAGAGTGGACTTAAAAGGTCCACATTATTCTTGCTAATGCGGAGATCTACTGCATCCTTTTCTGCCTCTGGGAGTCACTTCACAAAGACATTAAGGATTTTACTTCAGTGTTCAGACACTGGAACTTGGCTATGTCTTTTTATCTTTGAGAGCATATCTTATCATCATATCATATATCGTATGCGATGATACACCAGGGTTAGTGGGGTGGGGAGGTAGTAAGGGCCTTCAACCTGTTGCCCTGAGGCATGCTGGGAACACAGCACCACAGCCAAAATCTCATGGAGATGAGCCAGGGGCTCCTGAGGTAGTGGCAGCCAACAGGGAAACATCAGGGAAACACCTGAAGGGAAGTAAGGGGTGTTTCTCTAAGAAGGTGACATGGCCAACTGCCTGGCTGCAGTGCCTCTACATGAATGCATGCAGCATGGACAACAAACAGGAGTTGGAAGCTACTATGCTGCTGGAAGGCTATGACGTAGTGGCCATTACTGAAACTTGGTGGGATGAATCCTACGACTGGAGTGTGGCTATCAATGGCTACAAGCTGTTCAGAAGGCACAGGAGGGGAAGGAGGTGCAGAGGTGTTGCCCCCTATGTTAAGAAATGGATAGAGTGTGAAGAATAGCCATGAGCAAGCTGAAAGGGATTAGATATCAAGGCAACAAGGGTAACCTTATGATCGGTGTCTACTACAGGCTGCCTGATCAAGGGGAGCTTACTGACAAAGCATTCTTACTCCAGCTACAGGAGGCATTGCGCTCACAGGCTCTTGTCCTGCTGGACAACTTCAAACACCCCAACATATGCTGGAGAAGTTGCACATCAAGCTGTAGGCGATTCAGAAGGCTCCTGGAAAACACTTGTTTGCCTTTTCTGAGATGTGAGCAGGATATTTTTAAGGAAAGTCAATGACACATTTTTAATATGACCTAAGCTGAACAGTGAAAACATGTTCCAGCTTTGTGCAACTGCTGACTACAAAAGCTCTCATGCAGGAGTACCATAATTATGTCTTACGAGTGTGACACTTTTTAGGTATTTTGATAATTCCATTCAACTGTGACTGACGTGATTGGCTTGCTTACTAGAGATGGAGCCTTGGAGAGGGAATGTAACTCCAAGACATAATTGCTGGATAGACTTGGCCTAAAGAATTAAGCTATAGTTATCACAGCACACTTGTCTTGCTTTTAGGGATTCATTTAATCTAACTAAACAGTCAATAAAATCACACACTTTCCTCCCACCAGCTCACTTAGGACCCAGAGATGGAAAGGAAGGTAGGAAAGTATTGCATGCATGCTGTGTTTTTGTTCCTGAAGAAACTTTTGATCTTTTGCTGAAATAATTCTTTCTTGCTAGTTTAAAAGGATATTTTTTTGGCTTTTACATAAGTATCATTTTTATTTCTTTTATTTTTTAAAGAGTTACCACTTTATTTTTAAACAAATAGCCTTAAAATATTCTTGAGCTAACTTCTTTCTTTCTTTGTGTGACTGTTACTGATATTTTGATGCCTTAGAAGTTTTGCCAGTAGAGTTCACAGAGTTCAAGTTAAACTGATTCTTATGCAAAGGGTAGTTTCAGGCAAGTTGGAATGAGCATCATAATGCAAATATTTTGAGTCTGTAACATTAATTCAGGAATCTCTTTAACAGGCTTCTACATGCAATCTGTAAGAATGGCTAGTGAGAAAAAGTGATGTGAAGAATTGAGTCCATTAACTATTTTGCAGCACTTTAACAAAACAAAAAAACCCAAACCATCACTCAGCACATTCATTTGTTATTATATTAGGAAAAAGATCACTATCTGCTACTCTTACTGGTTGTACTGTGCCATCTGTGCTTGTAAAAGTAATAATAAGCAATGAATTGCATATGCCATCTGTAGTCAGATCTTTAATAACAATTACGTAATAATAATCCCCAAGAAATCACTTGTTAACTGTGATAATTGATTAAATGTAATTATTTTGTATAATAAACTTTAATCAATGCTTTACAATGCTGATAATGTCTTTTCCCCACCTTTTTTTTTCCATAGTAAGTGCTCCAGCATGTTTGAGCAGCTGTGCAGGGAAATTACTGATTGTCCTGGGTTAATGACTGATTTTCTACCCAATCAAAATCCAAGACATGGTCTGCTAGGTTGATAATCAGTTTTTACTTTTTTCTTTTCTTTTTTTTTTTTTTCTGAACAAGGTATAACATAAATATAAAGGAACACTTGGCAAAATTAATTACTTCAGTTTCAATCCTTATAAATTTAAAAACAAAGATTAATTTTTTAAGTAAAAAATTAATCGCACTGCACTGCAGTATCAATGTTCTGTAACAAAGGTATTTCCCTGTAGAACTGGTGATAAGAAATAACCCCAAGACACAGAAGGTAGTCTGTTGATTTGTTTGTAATTCCTATCCTAAGGCCCCAATTCTACAAAGACTCGGGCCCTAAATCAAGTGGATGAATCTGTTTTGATTAATTCCATTATGCATCTGAATTCCAACTTGAAGTTAAGCATGAGTTTCAGTGCTCTGGTGATCTGAATTTTTACAGTCGTACTTAATTCTGCACAGATGAGTAGGGTCTTGTGCTCCTACGACATATTCATTTACTTACAGCTAAGCTTAAGCAACAGCATTTGTGAGATGAGGAACTACATCTGAAGAACACACTGTAGAATGTAAGTCCTAACAAAAAATACGCTGAGAAGTGTTCAGACATGCCTCTCCAAGAACAAGTATTAATATAATTATATAATATACTGTGGCAGTATAAGAGGGGAAAAAAGAATCTTGGTTTAGTTACTATGACAATATGAATTGCTTTGGTATGACTAATGTAATTAAATCACATACACAGCTGTAGAAAAATCTCTTGGAATTCTTTTTCATTTTAATTATTATAGATGCATTACAAAGGGAAATGTGAGACTCAAAATCCATCTTACACTAGACACCAAACATTCGTTAGATAGAAGTGACCCTGATTCCCTATGAGTTCAAATGGGTAGTCCAAAAGTAAGCCAATAATTCAGAAGCATGCAGTGCTATAAAATTAGAGGATAAATTAGAGATTTCATTCAACTGCAGAGCTACAATCTCATTGGGATCACGGAGATAAGATGACATGGACTGCTGCAATGATAGAAATGTTTAGGTTGGAAGGGACCTCTTCAGATCACATAGTCCAGCCCCACTGCTCAAGCAGTGTCAAAAGGAGCCAGTTGCTCAGGACTATGTCCAGTCAGCACTGAAATATCTCTACAGATGGAGTCTCCACAGCTTCTCTGAGCAACTGGTTTCTGTGTTTGAGTACTCTCACGCTAAAGAGGTTTTTTTCTTGCATTCATACTAGATCTCATGGGTTTTGATTTGTGCCCATTGCCTTTTCTGTCACTGGGCACTACTGAAAAGAACCTGGCCTGCTCATCTTCGTTTGCTCCATTAGGTCTTTATACACTTTGATGAGATCTCCCTGAGCCCTTTGTTCTCCAGACTGAACAGTCCCAGCCTCTCCTTGCAAATCCAGAGAGAGACAGAAGGATTTAGGATTTGTAAAGGACCAGTGATCATAACTGAACTAATTTATTTTTTTTTAATTATGCTTCTCTGGAATAAACACATTCATGAAGAGGTTTGATTTTACTTTTTTCTACATTTTGTAAATGAAAATACCTTAAAAATCACTCCAGTTGAAATATCTCAAAATGAAAACTTTTAATTCCTTTTACAGACACTTGGTTTCAGTTATTATTTGCTCTGTAAGATGAGTTTATAGTCTTGCAACTGCCTTTCCTGATTTGCACCAACTGGTCTTTGCACATAGGCCAAGAATTAGGTGGAGTAGGAGGAAGGTATTACTCTTAATATGCTCAGAAGACCATTTATTCAGAAATACATTTCCACAAAAAAGCTTGCTACCCTGTAAAGTCCCAAAAGAATTTGTTGACCAGGATATTTCATGTTTTTACAATAAAAAATTCATGTGTCTTAAACAGTAAATACTGATTTTTGTCATTCAGGGCTAATTATTGCTAAATATGGAGATCAAGGGCATACATCTCTTGCCTGAAATTCTAATGAAATAGAAATCACAATTACTTTTTCTTCTCAGTAAGCAGCTACTTGATCTTAAAGTGATGCTAAATTTCATTTATGTTTTACTTTGCATTCGAGTCCATTTCAGGTTTACTTCCACCTCCAGAAATTAATACAAGTTTTGCTGGAAAAGCTTGTTCCATGTACATTTAAAATGAGGAGACCTGACATTCTTTAGACTCACAACCCACCTGTTTTGTGTTTTTCTGTTATGTCCCATGAGTTTTTTAAACTCATAGGGCTTTCAATATTACTTTGCATATGCTAACTATGTTCAAGCAAATACTTTGGGTATACAAATGTCATATAAATGCTAATAGAATTATATCATTTCCAGTGCTTTTCAATTCAGTGCAAATATTCCTTACACTGTGCTTAATATTGCTTATACTCAGTATTATTTATTTCTTATATTTTCATGGATGTGCAAAATAAAGGGGGACAGGGAAAATCCATATCAAATGTTGTATGTAGGTTTCCATTTCTCTCAAAATAGTTATTTTTATTTTAAAATATAAAGATTATTGCTTGTGGCTTAAATTCAATCTTAGAAATTAACTACATAATAGGTTTGTTATTTGAGCTTACAGTGAAGTCTATCCCAGCATCATTATCCTAAGACAAATATAACAATCAAAAAAGAAAACACTCAGAAATAATTATAAACCCAAAATAAATAAAAGATTGCAGACCCACAGTCTGTGTTCTATGTGGTTTTTTCTTTGCCAGCTAATGCACAGAGTATTGTATTGCAAGAAGATGGAGGTAAACACAGAAATACTTAAGTAAACATGAAGGGGTTTTTGAGAAAGTTTTCTCAATTCAGTTGAAATTAAGGTACCACACCACAGTATAGCTTTTATACTAACATATTTAAAGCATATTGCCTATTTTCTTGTTGTAGCTACAGTGTAATGCCTTATATATGCTTCTGTAAATGAAAAGAAACAATGGATGATTTCCTATATGGCAAAACTCACTGTTTCACAGAATCACAGAATCAGAGAATGTTAGGGATTGGAAGGGACCTCGCAAGATCATCCAGTCCAAACCCCCTGCCAGAGCAGGATCACCTAGATTAGGTCACACAGGAATGCATCCAGGTGGGTTTTGAATGTCTCCATAGAAGGAGACTTCATAACCTCCCTGGGCAGCCTGTTCCAGTTCTCTGTCACCCTCACCATGAAAAAGTTTCTCCTTACATTTACATGGAACCTCCTATGTTCCAGCTTGCACCCATTGCCCCTTGTCCTGTCATTGGACGTCACTGAGAAGAGCCTGACTCCATCCTCCTGGCACTCACCTTTCACATACTTATAAACATTAATGAGGTCACCTCTCAGTCTCCTTTTCTCCAAACTAAAGAGACCCAGCTCCCTCAGCCTTTCCTCATATGGGAGATGTTCCCCTCACTTAATCATCTTTGTGGCTCTGCGCTGGACTCTTTCAAGCAGTTCCCTCTCCTTCTTGAACTGAGGGGCCCAGAACTGGACACAATATTCCAAATGCAGCCTCATCAGTGGGGAGGAGAACTTCTCTCAACCTACTAACCACACCCCTTCTAATACACCCTAGGATGCCATTGGCCTTCCTGGCCACAAGGGCACATTGCTGGTTCATGGTCATCTTGCTGTCCACCAGGACCCCCAGGTCCCTTTCCCCTATGCTGTTTTCCAACAGGTCAGTCCCCAACCTGGGGCTGTTCTTTCCCAGATGCCAGACTTTACATTTGCCCTTGTTATATTTCATCAAAGTTTTCCCTGCCCAACTCTCCAGCCTGTCCAGGTCTCGCTGAACGGCAGCACAGCCTTCTGGTGTGTGAGACACTCCTACCAGTTTTGTGTCATCAGCAAACTTGCTGATTGTGCATTCTGTTCCCTCACCCAGGTCATTGATGGATATATTGAATAGTACTGGTCCCAGTACCAACCCTTGAGGGACTCCACTAGATACAGGCCTCCAACTAGACTCTGTCCCACTGACCACAACTCTCTGCCTTCTATGCTTCAACCAGTTCACAATCCACCTCACTATCCGACCATCCAGACCACACTTCCTCAGTTAAGCTGCAAGGATGTTGTGGGGGATGGTGTCAAATGCTTTACTGAAATCAAGATAAACCACATCCACTGCTCTACCATCATCTATCCACCTGGTTATGTTCTCATAAAAAGCTATCAGGTTGGTCAAACATGACTTCCCCTTAGTAAAATCATGTTGACTGCCCCTAATGACCCTCTTATCCTTGATATGCCTAGAGACAGCACCAAGGATAAGTTGTTCCATCACCTTTCCAGGGATGGAGGTGAAGCTGACCATTCTATAATTATCCGTGGCCTCCTTCTTACCCCTTTTGAAGACGAGTGACATTTGCTTTCCTCCAGTCCTTAGGCACCTCTCCTGTTCCCCACAACTTACCAAAGGTGATAGAGAGTGGCCTAGCCATGACATCCACCAGCTCCTTCAGTGCCCGTGTGGGTGCATCCCATCAGGACCCATGGATTTATTAATTGGTTGCTTAATTGGTCCCTAACCCAGTTGTCATCAACTGAGGCAAACTCCTCCTTTGTCCTGACTTCTTCTGGGGCCTCAGGGGTCTGGGGTTCCCGAGGACAGCATCCAGCAGCACAGACAGAGACAAAGAAGGCATTCAGTAACTCTGCCTTTCAGCAATCTGACATGAGAATGTCCAAGCCCTTTCTCCAACAGCATAAACCAGGATAATTAATAGTATACCTGACAGGATTTGGGCATGACTAAAAAAATATACTTACATTTTCATAAAGCATTGCCAGTATTACAAGTGATAATATAGACGGCTTGTTACCTGTTGTAGACTTGAAGTTCCACCAGCAACTGTACCATACTTAATGTTTAATAGATAAAAAGGAGACGATTTACATCATTTTCAGAACAGCCCTTTCTTTACCTATCACAGCGACAGCCGATCACTTTACAGAGAAACTCAGATACTTGATTCCCCTGGCCTATAATTGTAACGTGAAGTATGCATTTTCCCCAGTAGATCCACAGCTTAGAACAGTATGTACTGCAAATTATTGCTTTACTTTGCAAGATGTGCAATTTCAGAAGGACCAAACCAGTTCCCAGCAAACATAATTCATTTGGCTATATTCTTATGGTATGATTTATGTAGTCCAGAGCATAGACTAGCCATTATGGAGGTTTTCAAGAGGTGCTTCTCTGTTTTGATAGCTTTATTGTTGTTTTACATTAGCATAGATAACATAAATATTGAAACACTGATGACATTTCTAGACTAGAAGAGAAATGTTACAAAGCAGTGGTTAATAGTACCGTGAGTACCTATCTATTTTTACTTTTGGAGACTTAAGTCTTTATTCCATTAATATGGTGGGTTGGAAGACATTACAACTTGCATTTGCTCATTCTTTTCCCTTTAAGTCACTATGAATATGTTAGAATTACTCCTAAACATCTACATGTGGGCTTCACAATCAAGCAAGTTTCAAGCTAAGAGACAAAAAGAGGTTCTTCAGCACAGAGGAAAGGAAGAATGAGGAGACTGACTCAGATAGGGGCTTAGTGGAATAAATTGGAATAAACCAGGCAGTGGATGCCACTAAATAATGCCAATTCCAGTGAGAAACCTCTGGCCAGCAATAGGAGGCCACAGTGGAAGTTTTCCACCTTACCCCTGCTTTCCACCATGGGAAAGAAAACAGTGGGAAGTTTTCTGTGGTGTCACAGAGAACTCATTTGACATTGTTAAGCAGGTCAGTGCAAGCATAAAATCTTTGACCCAGCTTTTTGGGTGTCGGGACACCAGCCTAGGCTCTTGGGAAAGGATGGTAGCTGGTGCCCTGTACTTTTACATGTGCACAGATGCTAACATGAGTCTGTGTCAGCTGCAAAGGCCTTTCCACCACCTTTCAAAAAAGATGAAGAGAGACAGCTGGGGATGAAAACTGCTGAAAAGAAGTAAAAGGAACTTCAGACAGAAGAACCTCTAAAATGTTCAAAAGGAGGATGCATTCCTTAAAATAAGTATAAGATGAGTGATGACATGATTCTTCAAAATTGGAAGAAAGGAGAAACAAAAGGTGAATTTTGAGGTGAATTTTTCTGGGCTATTTTCTTTTTTCTATTCAATTTTCAAAATTAGTTTTGAAAATCAAGCAGTGATGCTGAAAGGCTAACATAAAATCATGGTGCTAAAATTACAGCATTGATCTGCCTCAGGGGACAATCTCACAACCATTGTAGAGAAATGGTAAAACACCAAAGTCAAGATGTCAATTACAGTTACAGCTGCAAGGGATCTGTCCCAAATTTCCCCATAGATGTTTAAAACAGGGATACTGGGTCACTCTTGTGTGGCCACTGGCCCACAGAGAAGCTGATAGAGTAGTGGAGAAAACCCTTTTCTTATCCTTGAACACTCAGCTGCAATTTGCATGAAATGCAGTTCTTGGTCGATGACTCAGGCCACAGGGTCACAGGAATGAATCGAAAAACTGACACACTTGGCAGAAAATTTGTGCAAGAGGTGACTGTGCAGGGAAGGCAAACAGAACCAGAGAACCAGAAGGTCTTCAGGCTAAATCATACACTAAATTAACAGTCAGTGGAAGGTCAGTTGAAACCATCTTTTTATGAAATAATCATTAGTCAAAGTACTTTTCCTCATATATTATTCTATAACATGCCATGTATTCCCTGCCTGAGGATTCTCACAAAGAATGAGGTGCTCTTTAGGGCAGAATCATACTATGCACTTGCCATGAAATTGTCTGCTGAAGCTTTAAAAGAGGAACACTTCTCAAAAAATCTGCAGATACAGAAGATTCTTTTCCTTTACTCTTTCCCTTCTGATAAAATCAGACTCTCAGATGGTACATATCTACTTCAAATCCACAGAAAAATATACTTGTCCATGCAGTCCTGGATTTCCTCTTCTTTTCTAGCAGATTTACCTTGTTCCTCCATGTTTTTCCCCACAAAACTAACATGTAATTAATTTGATTCTTACTCATCTATTGGAAAAGTAAAGTTTCAGAATGAAAGTAAAGTTTGATAAGTGATACATCAATTCTGAGAGAGTTTTTAAGGTAAGTAAGTAGTGCATTGTAAAAAATTGATGTTTTGATTCAAAAACTTGAGAAAGCTGAAAATCCCAAAGGCATTTGTGAAATTAAGAGCTAAATCTTCAGTGGAAGTTATGTTTTGAAAAGCTTTATGAATCAGAATGATGTCAAATCTGAGCCAACGCCTCATAGGAGAGGGTGATCCAAGAGACAGAGTTGAGACTGTGCAAATGGTGGTGACTCACAGGGCAACCTGAGAACAGTGGCATACAGAAATGTCTGTATGTCCCCAGCAGTTAGTGTTTCAGGACTCTCTGTTGGAAGAAACTGATGGTGGAGTCAGACACTTGTTTGATTTGATCCTTTCTATAGGCAGAAGAAGTTTATATGGCCCAATCCCCCTAAGCTCTGCAGAAAAGGCAGTAGGATGCAGTTGCTTTGTCATCTGTTGCAAGTTTTCCTCCGCTTCTACCATGAGACTTATTTTTTTCAGGAGTGTGTTGAACTGCCTCTGCACTCTTTGTGCACTCTTTGTGCTGATTGTCTCACCAGCATCCAGCCCTCCTTCTTGCTCTCCTCCTAGCATGATGTTATTTCTCTGTCTGCTCTCAACATGTTTCTGCTGTTTATCTGTCAAATTCACATCCAAGCAATCACTCTCACTTCACAGCACCAAAGGGTATTTGTTGAATTGTATTAGCTAGTCCCTGCCCATTCTTATGCAGTAGCTTCTTTTGTTTCAGCAATTCTTAACCTAAAGGGAATGTAATTGCCCTCTCATTTAGCCTAGAAGTATGAAATGGGAGTATAACCACAGAGAATGAGTGTACTGGCAGATTTGGCATAAATTCTACCTAAAAGCTGATTATCACAGAAACAAATTATTGAGCTGCAGGGACAGAGTGGCAGGGTTGAATTTCAAATTGAACAGACTCAAAACGTATTAAAATCTACTGGATTTGTAAACACCAGTGGAAATGTAGGGCTGTACCTACACAGGAAGAAAGACATGAATTTATCTCAGATACAGAATTCATGTGTTTTATGACAAAATGTTGAACATTTTGTCAACACTCTGGAAAGAAAAAAGTTGTGGCAAAAAATGTGTCAACTTTTCTTGTTCTATGAAAAGAGCATATATGAATTTCTTGTTAACTTAGTCCTGCTAGCCAACTTCATGTAACACCTTGCTTTCTTCCACAGTACTCAACGTCTGTGTGGCAGAAAATCAGAGCTGATATGCAGTCTGTGGATCTTGACTTTCCCCATGCCCTACAAAAAAGTCACACTTGCAGATAAATACTTCTCTGTCTCTACATACCTTGTAGAAAACTTTCACAGTAGTATTATAACAAGGAAAAACAGCTCTTACAATATGAACGTTGTTAGAAAGACCTCACAGACCATAATCAGGGCATTAAACTCACTGATTTGTCAATTTAGGCCAAATTCCCTCCTCAACATTAATGTTTTCATTTGTAGCAACAGTACAGTTTTGAAAGACTATACCCTTCATTGTCCCTTTGCATCAGTTTGATTTGCAAATCAGTTTTGTTGCACAAGATTCCTTTCAGAAGAATTAAGCTTGAATCTTTGTTCTAGATGTGCATCATCATATTAAAACCGCAACAGAACAACACAGTCCTCGCTGGGAATCGTCCAGACTGATTGAGGAGAAAAACAAACTGCAGATGGAGAAGCCTGGAGACTGTCTAGCAAAACACCTACAGAATCTGCCTTCTCTCTGGAGAGCTCATGCTTCCAGGTGGGCACCATCACAGTTATCTCCTGCATAGCTCTTTCACAGATTCATCCTTTGAACCTTGTCAGATACCTTGGAGGCCTGGAAAAGAGGCTTTCACTATGGGGCTCTCCATAGTAGTTTTCTTCCCTCACCATTTGTGATATGAAGCTCTGATTTTTGAAATTGCATGTTTCCTTATCCTCTGGATAAGATAAAATCTTACACAAAATTCAAAGAAGATTGATTACAAGACTCATCAAGTTTAGAACATTTGGGCCAAGCTGCAAAACAAAATCAATGCCAGTTGCTGCCTTTCATAATCTGTTTACTTCCTGACTGTGTGATGCTATTAAAATGCTCCATCTCCAAGTAATCTTATTGGCCTTCACATTTATGCTATGGCTGACAGTATTAGCTCTGAAAAGCACTTACATATTACCTGTGATATAAACAAGTAGATTAGTGGATGATGCTTTGGGCTGAAGTTATTATTTTATTTGTAATTTATGTACTGGATTCCAGGAGCAGAACTTATCCTCTTGTAGAGGTAAAACAGTTGTTGCACAGACAGATGTTCTGGAAAGAACCTGTTACTCTTCTCAAAGGCTTTTTTGAACCCTAAATGTGAGGAAAATCTCCCCTGAATTTTCAGCAGGAGACTATTTGAATACCTGGTGACAATGTAGCTTGTCCAGCAGACATGTGCTGCAGAAAGTGCAAGGAAACAGGCAGGCAGCAAGCTGACACGGTTTTCACTCATTCTATTTGTCTCCCTGGAATGTGTAGCCATTTCCACTGCCTGAATTTTATCCACCTTGTAAGTAAAATTTGCTGCAGACCCTAACTTTCCATGAAGAATACAAGCCAGGAATTCAGGAAACTGTTGTATTGTTAAAGATCACAATGAATACTTGCTAAGCTTGGGAGATATGACATATATATGTGATACATACATGATATTGCAAATATATACACACAATGAGCCACATCTCCCAAGTATACATTCATGTAGCTAGATAGATCTTTTGTATACATACAAATAAGTATGCTTATGTAAATACACACATGTAAACTAGAGAGGGGACTCTGCTAAGGGCCCCATTTTCAGCTAGTCTTACTGTGTAAATTAATATGTAAGTTGATATCCTTGACATTCTCATAATCAGTATTCATCAGTCTACAACAAAAGGGATATGCCTTTCACTCCAGTAGTTTTGGTCATGCCATTACAGCAAAGGTTCATTAAAAGTTTTATCTTATGGTTTTCCTTATGTTTACCAGCAGAGGCATATTCTTCAACTTAAGATGCTAGGTGATATATGATCATTCGGTTCTTGTGACAAGGTCTGTTTTCTAAAGCAGGGTATTTATTTTTCTGCAGTGCTAAGCATTCACCCTTTTGTCGCTTCCTTGGCTTGGATTGCTGAGGTTATTTTCAGATCAATTTTCATCTCCTATTTAAATCATATGGCTGCTGGTTCAAATCCAGCTTGGGTCAGTAATTCTGCCATATACGTGAAGCTAGTTCTTGGCCCAAGTAGATTATTCCTGTTGAAGAGGTTGTCATGCTACAGGGAAACAATAGCTGTTCCTTTGGCATTCTTCCTACCAGCCTCACTGGAGACATTACTGAAGATGTGTACAACATCATTCCTCCAAGTCAGGACTAAGAATTGTGATGCCTTTATAAAAGCACTGTGGAAAAAAACTAAATTTGCCTTTCACTGAAAAAGTAAAAGAGCCATAATGCTTCAAAATTCTTATTTGCTTACAGATACAATCTATTTTAAAATTAAATTTTATAAATAAAAATGGTTACTTGTCAGCCATGACACGTCATTAAGGAAAATAAGAATTACTGGAAATTTAAAAGGAGCACTTAAACCCCTCTAACATTAGCCATGACTTTCTCTCTTTTAATGTTATTTTCCTTACTTTAAAAAAAAGTCTTTCTTCTACACCGATATTTTGGTTCCAACCAGGTACAGTGGCATGCAAGATCTAACTGATTTCTGTCATGCAAGTGATTAGGTTAGTAAATGCTGACAAGCTTCATTGTGTGACTGTTTTTACCCTGGAGGGGTCTCTACTCTTAGGGAAATTTTAATCTTGATAGCACTTACCTAGGCAGCAGGAAGCCCTTTCTGTCAGATTCATGCCTCAAATTAAACCTGGAGATTTTTTTCTTTTTTAACATGTGCATTTCCAGTGCATATTTTAACTTCCCACCTGGGTGTGTAGTTTTGCTGGCATGACATCTAGTAGTGGGAATGGCAAGTTGCTAGCCTCTTCCTAAAGGCGAGGCCAGTGTCAGGCCATGACTGCGGTAGTGTGGGGCAAGGGGACAGCTGGTACTTGCCACCCACCCCTCATCCCCTCAGGAGCGTTGATATCCTTGCGGCAATGTGCTAAGCCTCTGCTGAGCTAGGACCAACCCTGCACCTGGTTCCCACAGCTGCCAGCATGACGTGCTCAGGCTGCCACGACAGTTTGGGTCACCCCCCTGCCTAAGAACCATCCTAGACTTGATGTGAACACAGTGTCTTGGTCAGGAGGAAGGGTTTCCTTCCCAGAAAGCCCATTGCCTGGTTGTCATGCTCCGCAGTGCAGCAAGGTGCAGTCTGTTTGAGATCTGTAAGCCACAGTCATGATGAGGGTGGGAAAGGCAACAGGTTCCCCTGCAGCCGCTCACCCCTACACTGCAGGCTGAAGCAGCCTCAGGGCCACCCAAAGATGCCCACATGGGCTGTATCTGCTGTACTGCCTGCAGGGTATCTTCCCCCTCCCATCCCCACCACAGCTAACTGGGGGGTGTTCAATACAGAGGAGCAGGAACAAGTTTTACAGCATCAAGAGTTTCCTGTCAGCAGCCAGTCAGCAACGATATACCCAAGAGGGGCTTTGATGCATTTCAGTGAAAATGTGGGAGCTAAGTGGAGCTGATAATCTGCCCTTTTGTGTGACACTGCAGGAGTTACCTGGATACTCACTAACTAAAAAACAACATGGGATCTTAATAAATAAATAATGAAATAAGCCTTGTACCATTTATAAGTAATGAAAATGGAATGTGCTTGATAACATGAACTCATCAGTAAAGCTTTAAAAGGACGCTGCCAGAGTCAATAGGCCAGAAATTTGAACTTTTATTCTTGTCTCTCTTTGTTAAGAGCATGTAGATCTCATAATATGAATTTACATGTTTGAAGTAACCTCACCTTTCTGTAGCAGCATTGGTTTTGCAAGTGAAATAAAAAAGAAGAGAAGCCAATATTTGCATTTCTGCAGTCATGAGCTCTCCTGCAGAATAATGAAGAAAGCATAAATCAGCGAATGACATAAAAAAAGTCTTATCCATATTTTTACTACGTTATTAAATGTACAAGTAAAATGTCTTTTCATGTTTTGAAAATGGACTTCAATTTACTCACTGAAACAGCAATTTTGTACTTCAAGCCAAGTACATATGCCCATTCTGAATCTGATTCATGAAAGACACAGTGATGTTTTGTATTTTCATGAAAGAAAGACATTTGATCAGCTGTCTTCTTCTGAATCTGATTGCACTGTGTGCTATGGAGTTGGTATTCTGACACTTTCTAAGGGTGGCAGAATCTGCAGATGGAATACAAAGACCAAAAATATAAATGAGGAGCACTTTGGGAGTATGAGATTAATTGTTTAGCAGTTGAAATAAATAACACAAATATATATTTCTACTACCTAATAGCCTGAACTTTGTTGTAAAGTTGGAACTTGATACAGAAAATTGGATAAATTTGGATGTGAATCTTTTTTTAAAAGAAATGTCTAGATTTGTCTTTGGGGGTTCATTTTGGAAGAAATAGGAAGCATTTTATAACACTTCATCTGATTTCTAGAGCTTTATTTGAAAACAGAATTCCTTTTCATGTGTTTAATGCTGTCATAGAAGGCCTCAGAAGCAAATAGCATAAGTTTATTTACTTCTTACTTTTAAAAATAACTTTAAAGTAGCAACTTAAAGAACTATTCAAATTGAACTATTGTAGTGTGGTAAGTAAACATATAGTCAGATATTTTTGTACCTAGGAAGTAAAAAAAGGACCAATTCTCCTGTCACACAATGTTGGGGTTTTTTTTAAAAAGTACAAATATTGTGTATGTAATGAATCATTCTTACAGTCATTCTGCTGAGAAATAGAGGTTTTTAATAGGCGTGCTATGCTGGCTGTAGTGGTAGCTGAGTTATTGTTCTGTTAAAACAAGAAACAAAAATTATCACTATTCAATAAGGTTTTAAACAGGATCACTAATGATGAAGAATGTCAAATAGCCATTAAATTTCTGAAAATGAAAACCATCTGTCCATTACCCTTTCACTGAGTCTAGCTCAACGTGTCATTTTAAAGTGTTCTGTCAAGCTACATCAGTCACTTTTCATTACACTCCTCCCACAACATACAGAGACACAGCAGGCACTACTCAAAATGTGCCTGGCCTGGCTCAGCCTTTCTACAGCTTTCTGAATGACCAACTTCCCATCAACATTTTTAGTTCATGATAAATTAGAGGCCTGATCCTGCAAATCTTAGGAAATCATTTCAATTTTAAGGGCTTTAATAAACTCCTACTCTGTCATTTCCCAGGTAAACTCCTATCAACTTCCCAGGAGGCTTGCCTGACTGACAACTGATAAAGCATAGGGTTAAAACTTCAGGGTTTAGTCCACTGTCTTCAGTGTGACTAATAAGAACTATTCACTTGAATAAGGGCAGGAAAAACAATATATCAGGTTATGATTCTCTAGGTATTTTTCACCACACCCACATCTTACAGCTTTGAATAACTCCAGTGACAAGAGTCTCACAACATTCTAACTGCAAGTATTGTTTTCATCTTAAAATGAGTCTTATTTTTAAAAATGTTAAGGAAGGTTTATATTTTTCAGCAGCAAAGGCCTAAAAAGGGAAGGAAGCTCCAGTGAAAAATATCTTGTTAGAAAGGTCTAATTGCTATGCAAGAAGTATTCTTATTGTGAGATTTTGGTATTTCTGCAATATTTCTCTGTTTTAAACAGAGAAAGATAACTCTACTTCCTTGCTTCTGATGGATTTTGAATGGATGAAAGAATTAAAGAAAACAAAACTTCTTTATGTTTGTATGTATAAAAATGAAGATTGATTGGATTACAGCTGTAAGTCATATACACCTTCCAGCTTTTACATATGAAATTTTTTTAAAGTATATGTTGTTTTGGCAAAGCTGTTCCAGGTTTTTGGCTGGTAAAGTCATATTTTTATATTATACTTCTCCTGGGAAGAGAAATCCTACAATGAATACAAAAAATAAATAGTACAAATGTTACTTATTTGTCCAAAGTTTGTAATTTGAGGTCAGAGAGTGGTGAGAACAGAATTATTTTAACAGAATACAGGAGTAACTACATGACACTGTTCTGTCAACTTTAACAATCTCTCATTAAATTAATTAAAACTCAAGTTGCTAAATTTTTCACTGTGAGTTTGAGCACCATCAGTTAGCCTTGATTAGCCCAGAAGACATTAAATCATTTTGGGTAGTGGTATAATTAAGAAACTTTCAAGATTTAGAAAGCATGAAATTTTTCTGTGTGAATTATTTTAGACTGGGAAGCACTGGAAAATCGAATACCAGCTCCAGATAAGAAGTCAGTGTGGTTTTTCCAGTAAAAACAAAAGTAATAATAATAAAAAATATATATAAACTTGAGTAGTGCACCTGATAATCTATGTAGATTGAAAACTGTCTTCTGTATGTCAAGATTACAAAGAGAACTGTAAGAATTTAAGGATGATTAAAATGTTTTAGAAGCAGTGATTGGTACACATTACAATGCCAGTTATCTGGGAAAAAAAATGCTGGCAATTTACAGGAAAAGCGTTTCAGTTCTAGGGTTGGAGGCACTGAAATGTCTCTCTCTTGTTGCCATTTTTCTCTTTTCATTGTGTTGTTAATATATTTCAAGATCTTGAATAAAAATTAGTTACGTCTGTTATTGCTTCTTACCAAGGGTAACGATCTTCTAGTTCAAACACTATGAATTTAATAAAACAATGTTAGACCACGGAATGAAGTGATGGAGATTTCAGCCATAGCTTTTTTTCATTCTTTCCCCTGTCCTTTTTTTCCACAGAGTTGTATTAATCTTTATTTTCAATATAAATTAAAGAATTACCACATTATGACTTCAAAGATAGTAAACCAGGATAAAGACTGGGAAATGAGTATTGTACATTTAGAAGAATCAATCAGCACAATGCAACAAACTAATGAGAGTCATCTTTAGTCATAAACCAGCAGGCTGCAATATTTGAGAAGCCTCCAAAAAGATCTTGCAAACTATTTATTTAGTTTCTTTGAAGTATTGGACCATTACAACCATTTGTTCAAAATATCTTTTTATTCATAAAGTACACAGAGGTTAATCTTTACAAAGGAGCACAGATCAGTAGTGAGAATGTGAGCTTTTTTTTAGTTTCCTCTTCACATTTTCTCACTTCTGGTAGTCATCTATTAGACAAGAACTGTGTTTTGCTCAAAATGAGAAAAGAAGCCCAAAACTGGAATTTCAAACTGCAAAAATCCATTATGGTAATTTAATCTGACCATCCACACAAAACAGATTGGATGACCCATAATTATCCTAGTCATAACTTCCGAGCTGGATTTCCTTGTGCAAATGTGCGTCTCAGAGTGTTTTTCCTCACTTCACTATTCAGTTGCAGCATCCCCAAGTCTTGTTGTGTGATTGGTCACATCATTATCTATTTTAACAAAGATGTGACATGTATAAATAACTGTAATTCCTGTCTCAATAAGCTTATGAATGATTCTCTGATGGGAATGTAACTGTGGGGCTTGAAAAAACAATAGACCAGAGGAAACACCAGTAAGATAGAGGATGGGTTATTTCTGCAGGTAACTTGAAATGAATATGCAGAACATGAGGCTATTTCAGGATTTTACACACTGATAGGTAGGTTTTGCAAGAATAAAAACTGGGGATTTTGGTTAGTATGTAGAAAACACTATGACTTGGGGAATATGGAAGAAAGCATAGAAATAATTTTCAAACCAGCCATGAATGCTGACTTCTTCAGTGTGGACTGCAAGGGTGAGACAAAAAAACAGGCTGTCCATCAAAAGCACCACACAACATACAGCAAAGAAATCTATGTATACAGACTGCCTACTGACAGTGCCTATATCTCACAGTCAGAGAGGCCCACAGAGGGAGTGTGAAGTGGCTACATTCCTAATTTAGGCATCCTTGATAATCCTGTAATTACATGAGATGAATGCAGAACCTTGTGCCTTTTAATAACGCAGGGCTAGCCGCAATTTCACCCTGCAGGCAGAGAGACATAGAAGTGTAAAGATCAGTTAAGACCTCAGCACACAATGTCCCCTTTGGCTGTGCTCACAGGCTGATCCCTCTCCTTAGGTTTTGTCCCACACTATGGGCAGGTCGTGCTGCCTTTTGAGGCTGAAACACACTAAATGAGTCCCTGGGACAGGGAGTTTGCTACTATGCCAGCATTGTCCTTATGTTATACCACCTCTCTTTGCTACTCCTGCCTCTGCTGGGTGATGTATCTGAGGTTCTTTGAAAACCAGTGGCTTTCACACTTCATCTTTTTCTCATTTCAGAATATCCACATCCTAACCTCATGCAAACAAGCAGTACATGGTGTCCAGGTGAGAACAGCCTGGGTGTGGCTTTCCGTTGTTTGCTCAGAAATACTCTTCATTCATGAATTTCCATTTCTGTTCCAATAAAAGCACTTCTCCAGGTGAATTAAAAATGATTGCATGAATATTCACAGTCAAAGAAAAAACAGTCTATACATAACAGGACTGCACATACTTGTTTGCAAATAGATTTTCCTAAATATTAACCCAGTTCCTTTTGAGAACATAAAATCAAAATTCTTTTTTTTTTCTCTCTTCTATAAGACAAACCTTCTTATCTTAAATTCCCTTTATGGATTTCCACCGATGTGTTCACCATCACCATAGTCATCACTGCATTGTGACATGCAATACTGGCAGTATGGCAGGCATAAAATTGTTCCTATGCTCATGTTTCATACAGGAAACTGATGTTTAATGACTTATCGAAGGTTGTTCTGAATGTCTGGAGCAGAACAAGGAATTAAACTTAAATCTCTCACTTCCCCTGCCAGTGACATCTCCACTATTTTTTAATTTCATCTAGCATCTTTGACAAGACCTCAGCTTTCTCCCTGCCATTTTATTCTGCCAAGGGAAAATAAATAAAGTGCATATTTAGTCTGTTATCTTACCAAAGCCAAAATTATAAAACTGTACAGCTTTCTGCTAAGTAGTTTTTTTTTTTCCAGAGCCAGCAAGCCAGAGTTATTGTACTGGGCAGTACTAGGAACAAGTGTGGATATATTGTGGTGTACATGGGAAATATCGCATGATGTTCTATGTATTGCAAGGAAGTCAAGATGTCCTGAAATTTAAGGGCAGGAGGTGGTTTAGAAACAGTCAGAAGTAATTAAACAGAGAGAGAAGGGGATGTAGCACTGCTCTGATGGGGTAACCTTTGTAGAGGAAAGTAAAACATCAGTTGACCATGAGCAGGAATTGCTGGAAATCAGGCTTCATCGCTTGTGGTACACACAGAACTATTTGTTACAAAGTGTGGTGCTTGCACACTCTTCTGAGACACTGATTAATTGGGGGTGCTGATCTAGTGCTGATGCAATACTTCTATGAAGAGGAAAGAGAGTTAGTGGTATATATTCTAAATGCAAATAAATGTGTTGGCTTTTTTGGGGGTCCTTCCTTCCTTCCTTCCTTCCTTCCTTCCTTCCTTCCTTCCTTCCTTCCTTCCTTCCTTCCTTCCTTCCTTCCT
>WUAM01000431.1:125638159-125669435 GCA_024336885.1 Actenoides hombroni | reverse complement strand
CGGAAGGTTGTAACCTAGAGGCCATTACGTAAACTTGGCGGGACGGATCCTACGACTGGAGTGTGGCTATCAATGGCTACAAGCTGTTCAGAAGGGACAGGAGGGGAAGGAGGTGCAGAGGTGTTGCCCCCTATGTTAAGAAATGGTTAGAGTGTGAAGAGATGTCCCTAAAGAATAGCCATGAGCAAGCTGAAAGGGATTAGATATCAAGGCAACAAGGGGAACCTTATGATCGGTGTCTACTACAGGCTGCCTGATCAAGGGGAGCTTACTGACGAAGCATTCTTACTCCAGCTACAGGAGGCATTGCACTCACAGGCTCTTGTCCTGCTGGACAACTTCAACCACCCCAACATGCTGGAGAAGTAGCACATCAAGCTGTAGGCGATCCAGAAGGCTCCTGGAGTGCCTTGAGCATAACTTCTTAGGACAAGAAATAGACACCCCTACCCGAGGGGATGCAATACTGGATCTGTTGGTCACCAGCGCAGGCAAGCTCATCAGGAATCTCAAGATTGGAGGCAGCCTGGGCTGCAGTGATCATGCACTGGTGGAATTCACAGTACTAAGGGATATGACTCAGACATGGAGCATAATCATGACCCTAAATTTCAGGAAAGCAGAATCCAGCTCCTCAAGGAGTTAGTCAGTAGGACACCCTGGGAAATGGTCCTCAGGGACAAGGGAGCACAACAGAGCTGGCAGATCTTTAAGGACACTTTCCATAGAACACAAGAGCTGTCACTCCCCAGGTGTAAGAAGTCAGGCAAGGAAGGGAAGAGACCAGCACGGCTGAGTTGAGACCAGCTGGTCAAACTAAAAGGCAAGAAGGCAAGAAGGAGCTGCACAGGCAGTGGAAGCAGGGACAGGTATCTTGGGAAGAGAATGGAGATGCTGCCCAGTTGTGTAGGGATGAGGTCAGGAAGTCCAGGGCGTGGCTGGAGCTGAACTTGACAAGGGATGCAAAGAATAACAAGAAGGGCTTCTACAGGTACATCAAGAAAAGGAAGGTTAAAGAAAATGTTCTGCCCCGATGAGCAAGAATAGCAAGCTGGTAACAACGGATGAGGAGAAGGCTGAGGTTCTCAACAACTTTTTTTCCTCCATCTTCACTGTCAGCCTCTCTCCCCACACCTCCCAAGTTCAAAGACCACAAGGTGGGGACCAGGGGGACAAAGTCCCTCCCACTGTAAGTAAAGATCAGGTTCACAACCACCTGTGGAACCCAAAGATGCACAAGTCTATGGGACCAGATGAGATGCATCCCAGAATCCTGAGAGAATTGGCTGATGTAGTTACCAAACCACTCTCCATTATATTCAAAAAGTCCTGGCAGTCAGGTTGAAGTCACTGGTGACTGGAAGAAGGGAAACATTAAACCCATTTTTAAAAAGGGTAGAAAGGAGGACCCTGGGAACTACCAACCTGTCAGCCTCACCTCTGTGCCTGGGAAGATCATGAAGCAGATTCTCCTAGATGCTCTAATAAGGCACATGGAGGACAAGGAAGTGATCAGAGACAGCCAGCATGTTCTGCTTGACCAACCTAGTGGTTTCTACAATGGAGTGACTACATCAATGGACAAGGGAGGAGCTGTGAATGTCATCTATCTGGACTTCTACAAGGCCTTTGACACTGTCCCCCCAACATCTTCCTTACCAAGTTGGAGAGATATGGATTTGATGAGTGGACTGTTCAGTGGATAAGGAATTGGCTGGATGGTCACATCCAGAGGGTAGTGGTCAATGGCTCAAAATCCAGACAGAGATCAGTGACAAGTGGCATCCCTCAGGGGTCCATACTGGGACCAGCACTGTTTAATATTTTCGTGATTGATATACACAAAGAGATCGAGTGCACTATCAGCAAGTTTGCAGACAACACCAAGATGGATGGTACAGTCAGTATACCAGAGGGATGGCATGTCTTCCAGAGGGACCTGGACAAGCTGGAGAAGTGGGCCCAGGTGAACCTTACGAGGTTCAACAAGACCAAGTACAGGGTCCTGCACCTGGGCCAGAACAATCCTCACTATCAATACAGGCTGGGGATGAGGTGATAGAAAGCAGCCCTGCGGAAAAGGACATGGGGATTCTGGTGGACAAGAAGCTGGACATGAACGAATAAAGTGCACTTGCAGCTCAGAAGGCCAGTCACATCCTGGGCTGCATCAAAAGAAGTATGGCCAGCAGATCAAGAGAGGTGATTCTGCCACTCTGCTCTGGTGAGACCTCACCTGCAGTACTGTGTCCAGCTCTGGAGTTCTCAAGACAGAAAGGACATGGACCTGACGGAGCAGGTCTAAAGAATTTTCAAGAATGGGAAATGCCAAAGGATTTTGATTCCGTGTCTTCAGTCAGAACAAAATGTTTTACTGTCCTTGGGCCACAATGCTTAGTGTTAAGTTGTGATCTCAGTGTGAAACACTCCAGCGAGCTATTTCAGTATTAAAGCTCCTGTCATGATACATACTAAGATGGGTTTCTAATGTCTTCATCCTCCCCGATGTGACGGGCTTCTGACCTGATTACAGCTCAGTTGCTCAGACAGGTCTCCAGGTACGTGGTAACCTATATCGAAAAGGAGACTGTTACAACAGGCGTGACACAGCCTGTCCTAAAATCCTCTCCAAAAAAAGTGAATGAGGAGATCAGACCATGAAATACACATCCCATGGATTTGTCTATGCATTTTAATGTGGAAATGAGAAAAGAAACATATTCTTCATTTTCAGGAACTGAAATAGTTTTGCTTTGTTTGGAATAGATCCAAAACAAAACGTTGTTAGCCAAGCTATATCTGATGGGGGAAAAAGAGTTTACGGAACTGCATACTGTTATGGAAAAAAGTATTTTGATGGAAGGCTTCCAGTAAACTCATAAATCATTCCATTTTATAATAATTACCTTTACAAAGTTATTAAAAATAAAAACCTTTTAATGAGATGGTCTGACTCATGACTGTCTCCTGAAAGAATGTTAGCCTCCTGTTTTGTGCTACAGATGTTCACATGTTACCATATGAAGAGAGGGCCATTTTTTCAAACAATACTGCATACTGTGACTGTGTGACTGAAGGAACCTTACTTCATTATTACCTCCCTTACCACTCTGAGGGTAGCATTTCTTTTGTATAGTTTTGGAAGTCTCACTGTTGACATAGATTTCTGAACTAGTCCTCTTCTCCCTTTGTAGTTGGTGGAAAGAATTAAACATTTGTTTGGAGCCTTTCTTCTCACCTTAATATAAACATCTAACTTACGTAAAGTGAAAAATAACTCCTCTGTGTGTCTATTCTATTGCTCTATGATGAGGTGAATCCTACCATTGCTATTAATTTTCACTGAGTTTCACTAATTTTCACATCTCCAGTTTCTGATCAGTAAGTTACTTAGATTTTCCTTGAAATGAGGCTACAGTGAAGTTGCTACTATTAATTTCAGGTGAGCAGTTTATAATAGTGAAGACAGAAGGAGAAGTTCACACAGAACTTAAAGTGTTTAAGTTGTTGAGCATTTTAGCCCAGTTGAAAAATAAAAATCTTCAGAGCATTGTTAATTGTTGGGCACACTTAATTTCATGCCACATGTAAATGTAGAAGTGTTCACGTCTGTTGTGGTCTTGAATTACCCCATTTAATTATCTATCAACCACCTGCTGGGGCTGCACTGAAATTCCTATTTGCTGATATTTGTGCTTACTGATGTTTTTCATAACAGTATCATCTTTTTACTAGCTACCCTGTTAGTGAAATCTAATTCTGATCTAGTATCTTCATAAGGAAAAAAATAGTTTAGTAAGAACAAGACTTGTTCCGTTAAGAGAAACTTCTCATCTCATCTTGATAGAGAATAACCAGTCCTTAAACTTCATGGCTTTTCTCTCATACAACTTTTTTTTTTTTCCCGCATGTTTCCAAAAATACAAAGCCTATGTGAGAGTTATATCATAATAGTGTAGGATAACTATACTTTACATTTTCTTTTATACAGGGTAGTCCTGGCTTACCAGGAGATATTGGTCAAAAGGGTGATCTGGGACCTCCAGGAGTTCCAGGCATTCCAGGTGAGAAGAAAATTTACCATATTCCTAAAAAGTATGCAAAGATGTGTTTTTCATATCCTCCCTCTCTCAAAAATGATGCTTAAAGAATGTTGACTCTATATTTCAAATTATTGAAACTGGACACTGAAGGCCACCTCAAAAAAACATGCAGGAACATCAAGAATTTTCTTGAGGTTTTTTGCCTTTTGCCTGTTGTCTCACTTTGCCAATTTTGAGCTCTTGCAATAAGAGGTGGATGTAGAATTGATTGTTCAGCATTACCAGTCAAGAATCTTCAAGATTTTTCTTGAGAATTGGAGAGGTAAATGTTACAGCTATATTTGAGGAAACATGGGCCCAGTATGTCTCCATTGTTGACTGAACAGCTACTATTGTCACCATCGTATACATGAAAACACTGCGTGTATAAAAAATGCAATTATTAGCAGAAAAAAAATAAGTGCTGTTGTTTGCATCTTGTTCTTGCAAACAGTTCAAAAGTTAGTTGTCCTGATAAAGCCATGGTCCTTACAGGGTCATGGCGTTGTATGTGATTATTCTGCATATATCCTTCCAAATCAGGAAAGTATTGAATTTTCATATAAATATTTCCTTTGACTTCAGGTCCAAAAGGATCTCCTGGCTTCCAAGGCCTTAAGGGTGAGCGAGGTGATCAGGGTCTTCCTGGATCTAAAGGTATAAGATAAAGATTTGCTTTTTTTCCTGGATGTTGTTGTTAAAATGGTTATTTATGACTAAGCAATGGATATTTTCTTCTCCCTTTCATTGTAAAAAGGTAGAATATGAAACCAAATATCATGGTATTGTCATCTGAATGGTCAGATTAGATTTTAGTATTGGTTAGAGAATGAATGTATTTATCTCCTGCTTTGAAAAATCAGTACTGAAGTTTTGTCATTATTAGTATCTTCATCTTCTCTAGGCAACCTATTTCAGCATCTCACCACTCTCATTGTAAAAAAAAGTCTTCCTTAATTCCAATCTAAGTCTACCCTCTTTGTATTTAAAATAATTTTAAAAATTAAAAATAAATTTAACATAATTGCCCCTTGTCCTGTCACTCCAGGCCTTCGTAAAACGTCTCTCTCCTTCTATCTATCTTACCCCTTTAAGTACTGAAAGGCCACAGTAGGGTCTCCCCAGAGCCTTCTCTTCTCTGGGCTGAACAACCCCAACTCTCTCAGTCTTTCATAATAGGAGAGGTGCTACAGCCCTCTAATCATTTTCATGTCTCTCCTCTGAACGCACTTTTAACAGCTCCATGTCTTGTACTGAGGACCCTAGAGATGAACACAGTCCTCCAGGTGGGGTGTCTTGAGAGCAGAGGAGAAGAATCATCTCCCTTCACCTGCTGGTCATGCTTCTGTTCATGTAGCCCAGAATACAATTGGCTTTCTGGGCTGTGAGCACACGTTGCTGGCTCATATTCAATTTTTCAGCTATCTGCATCCCCAGGTCTGTCTCTGCAGGGCTGTTCTCAATTCATTCATTCCCCAGTCTATCCTGACACTGAGGATTACCTTGACCCACGTGCAGGACCTTGCACGTGGCCTTGTTGAACTTCATGAACTTCACACTGGCCCACTTCTCAAGCATGTCAGGGTCCTCTGGATGGCATCCCTTCCCTCTAGCGATAGACTACACCACTCATCTTGGTGTCCTCTGTAAACTTGCTGAGCAACCTCCATGCATCCTAAGATCTGGACAACTGTTTCAGTCCTTGGGAGGTCTGTTTAGGTGGAGATGTCAGCATAGACAGGCTGTAGTGCGTCTGTCTGTCTTTCAGACACAGCCTTGCAGTTGCAGTGTTAGACACCGTATTCTTTCAGCAGGTCACAGCCTCCTTACAGTTCTTAGATAAAAAAATCCACTTAAAAAATGGTAATTCCTTTGAAAGATGTCATCCTTCTAATTACATGGAGACCTCAAACTTCTGAGTCATCAGTGAGTTGACAGATTTTCTTGAGAATTGGAGAGCTAAATGTTACAGCTGTATTTGAGAAAACATGGGCCTAAGCCTGCTGGTGAGAAGAGCAGGCAGCAGCCTGACAACTGGCAAGAGTGTGCAGCTCTTCTGAGCACGCTGCTGTGCAAATTGCCAGTGCCACTCCCAACAGATGCTGCTCCCTGTTTGTGCGCTCTGGTAGCAGTGCTGATGGTCAGAGCTACATCTGTGGACCTGCTCTGTGCTGTCTGGTGGGAGATGGGAATGTAGAAAGTAGTAATATGGTTTTCAGGGGCAGCATGTGCAGCTACTTAAGTGTTACTGGAAGCTTGTCAGTGACAGAGGCCCAGCCCAGGCTGTTTCCTCCCTTGTGGCTGGAACCCTGCTGTCTTCTACTCAGTCAGCTTCAGGTTTGGCTTCCTAACAGGTATGACCCTACTCAATGCACATATAAAGTCTTGGACACGTTGTAGCTACAGGTTCTGTCTATTCTCTGCTTACATAAAAGGCCATACCAGGTAACATTGTTTTCTCCTTTTTTTTTTTTTTTTTGTGCAATACTAAATATGTGCCAATTTCCTCTGTTAACTTTGACAGGTTTACAAGGCCCACCAGGCCCGCCAGGTGCTTTTCAGCTTGTTAAAGGGGATCCTGGTTTACCTGGCCCTGTAGGACCAGTAGGTCTCAAAGGATTCCCAGGACTTCCAGGTCCCAAAGGACAGCAAGGTGAGAGTTTCTAATTTGCCAGTAGAAGTACATTTCAAGTGATGTAAGAATAGACCAATGGTAGGCTAGACACTGGAAAATTTTTGGTATAATACTATCCAGCTTTTTATAAGGCATTTAAATTGTGTCAGCAATGAGGAAGAGTCCTTCATTTTGAAGCTCATCCAAAAGAGTCCCAGAAACAGGTGCCTTCCTAGTGATTTTGTTATAGGCTGCCACTCTGCAGTCATCACATGTGATGATGTAAGCAGAATGACTTGCAGCACACTGCTCATCCTTTTCTCCAGAATGTAGTTGTTGGGCTATCGTCTGTCTTTAGTTTTGAACCTGCACTTAATTACTGTGTGTCTCTGGGAAAAGACAAGCGTGAGGAAAAGCACCTTGATCTTGGAGTGGAAAGTGCTTCCTGAGGAAGCTTGTTCCTTAGTCCCATATTTCATCTTTTGGTCCATATATTACATTTTTTGTAAAGAAAAGGTGAACTGAAAAAATGAACCACATTAGGGAATAAGATAATGGAGCAAAGATAAGACGAATTAAATGCTGGCACAAGAACACATGTCATTCAGAATGACAGGACCCGGAAAGCAGGAGATCAAAAGTGGTCTTAAGCTATCACAATTCTATGGGAAAGCTTTGCTCCTGATGCATTTATGAGAAGATGATGGGCAATTAAAGTGGAATATAATGAATATCTTCTATTTGTTTAATATAATAGATATGGAAGTTTGCTCTTGAAGTTGGGGTTATGACTTCAACTGCTGTCCATTAGGAAATAGCTATAGCATAATATCAGTGACTGAACACAGCATGAGTTTGCTTGTATGGGATATGTTGCTTTTCGCTGGTCAGTTTGATACATGAACATAATACTGCTTTTTGAGTGACCAGGAAAAGGACAGCTGTGACTATCTAAAGCTTCTGATGTGCTACAGAAGTATTGGTGTGGTGCTGATGGTGTTCTTTTTCCCAAAATCACAGTTACTGAGCTCATGTAGGACTCAAAGCATCCCTAGAAATGGATAAAGGGAAGACATAATATATGTTTGAAAGTTTGTTTGGGAAAGAGCTAAAAGAATATTGATTTTCCCACTCTTCATGACCCTACTTTTTTTTATGGTCTATTTTTCATTAAGTTGTATGATAAGCAGAGAGGGAAGAGATTGCTGCTCTTACTTTTCATATTGCAGGTGAATACTAGTTATTTTAGAAGCTCACGCTCTGCTTCCTTCTCTGTTCTTCTCTACTATAATCACTTCACCTGCAGGAATCCACATATGTGCTCTAGACGTAGAACTGTAGAATCACTTAGGTTGGAAAAGACCTTTGAGATCATCGAGTCCAACTGTAAATTCAGCTGAGAGATGGCAATTTTCCTTGGTATTTACTTAAGTCTTAAGGTAGAAGGGCTGTCAGAGATTTGCTGGTAAAACATCTGTATAAACTAAGCAGCAACATGGCTGTAGCTTCATGGCAGTAAAGATAAACGACTTGCCTGGTTGCTGGACAAGTCTGTGGCAAGAATCCAGATTAGAGCCTGGATTTCCTGACTCCATCACCCAGTCTAACTTATTCTCATTTTCAAGTTTATAAGCAAAACCTCCTAGGTTATTCATTTATTCATTCAGCTCTTGCTTTGTCCTCTGCAATTTAGATACAAGGCAGATATTTTTATTGAAATACATGCACTGAATCTGCATGAGTTTATGCTGAGAAATGCCTGTACTGTATTAAAAGCCAGAAAGTCAGAACTAACATGAAGTAATATCTGGTAATAACTATTCCTTGTCTTTGAACAGGGGTGACAGGACCTTCAGGTGTACCTGGACCTCCTGGTAGTCCAGGGTTTGATGGCAAACCAGGGCAAAAAGGAGAAGTTGGTCCTTATGGTCCTCCAGGTAAGCCCATGAGTTCTTCAAAGACTTGATTCCTTCATAGATAAATAACAGGAAATTAGGTGTGAATGTGTCCAATTTCACTTCTTTAGATATGTCAGCAGAGTACCACTGTCTGTAGAGATAAAAGGAAACTCTCTGTATTTTAGGGCCCAGAGGATTCCCTGGTCCACCTGGCCCTGAAGGTTTGCCTGGGGCCATGGGCCCACCGGGTGCACCATCTGTTGCTCATGGCTTCCTTGTTACCAGACACAGTCAAACCACTGAAGAACCATCATGTCCATTTGGAACAAGGCTGATTTACCATGGCTACTCCTTGCTTTATGTACAAGGCAATGAAAGAGCACATGGCCAAGATCTGGGTAAGTAGAGACCAAATTATAATTGAATTAGAATTCATTACAAACCAAATGTTTCTTCCATTTCTAGCACTGTATTGAACAAACCTGTGTTTATTGAATTCATTCAATAAATGAATTTTTGGCTTTATTATGCCTTGTAGGTTGGTACAACTAATGGTTTGGTGTATAGTGGAAACAGTGACAGTTTATTTAAGAAAGTCTTTATCAAAGCTTTTGACATGGTCATCTGTAGTATCTTTGTAGTCAAATTAGTCAGATTAGACAGGCTGTCTAGGGAGATGATACAAGTGAATGGAAAATTGATGGGTCCATCAGGCTCAGAGGATTGTGATCAGATGTACAAAATCTGAGTGGTGGTTGTTGATTTGTGATACCCCTCAAGAATTAGTACTGGGCCAATACTATTTAATTAATTTATTAGTGATTTGGGTGATGGGATAGAAGGGACTCTCAGCAAGTTTGTGGGTAATGCCAGATAGGGAGGAATATTTGATTCCCTTCTGGACACAGCTGCTATTCAAAGAGGCCTGTCCAAGCTGAAAAAAAGGGCTTTTAGAGGAACCTTAAGACATTCCAATAAAGGCAAATGCAAAGAGGTACACATGGAATAAAATAACCTCGTGCAACAGAACAAACTGGAGACTGACTGCTGTTTCCAGTAGCAGCAATACAGACTTCTAGAAAGCTGCTTTGCAGAAAAGGGCCTGGGAGTCCTGGTGAGGAATGCTGAACATGACTTAGCCATGTGCCCCTGCAACATCTGCCCCATTCCTCACTGCCCAGCCTGATGGGTTCTGTTGGCGAAAGTGCAATCAGCAGGTGGAGGGAAGTGATTCTTTTCCTCTGGCAGTTGTGAGACCATGTCTGGTATACTGTGACCAGACTTGGGCCTTGCAGAACAAAGGAGATATTGATATACCATGGTGAATACAACAGTTAGCTACTAAGATGGCTAGTAGAGTCTGGACAGTCTGATGAAACTGGGTTTTCTCAGCCTTAACAGAAATTTAGTGGGAGGCCATTACTGCTGTCTACAGCTGTCTATAGTGAGGGTAGAGAAAATGGAACCAAACTCTTTTAGAGGGGCTCAGTGACAGAAAAAGCAATGGACACAAGTGTGCAGTATAGTCCAGCAAAGCACAGAAAATCTTTTTCTATCATGCTGATGCTCAAAACACTGGAACAGAACCCCAGCAAGGTTGTTGAATCTCTATCTTTGGAGATGCTCAAAACTCAACTATGGACCCAAGTAACCTGATCTAAATAGCAGGGGGTTATGATGGATGACCTCTAGAGGTCTATTCCAACTTAAGTTATTCCATAATTCTGCCGGCAAGACTGGACTACTCCTTGCCTTGCCCTGTTCCTTCCTGATGGAGCTATGGCAGTTTCTCTGAGAGAACTGGCTTCTCCAGAGCAAGTGTCGTCTGCTTTTTAGCCACTCCTGGAAATAATTGTTTGACAGCAGGTAATGGTTTAACAAAAATGGGTTAACAAGTAACCTTTCATTTAACATTTCAGGCACAGCAGGAAGCTGCCTTCGTAAATTTAGTACCATGCCTTTCTTATTCTGCAATATCAACAATGTATGTAACTTTGCATCAAGGAATGACTATTCCTACTGGCTATCCACTCCTGAACCCATGCCAATGAGTATGGCTCCTATCACTGGTGATAACATCAGACCATTCATCAGCAGGTATGGTTTCAGTTCTGCTGTGTTTGTAAAATGATAAAGACTGTGAAAAGTGTGTATGGTACTTTGTGCTTTTGGGAAAAGGCTTTGAATCTGTGTATTTTTATGTCCTGTCTTTAAATTTAAAGTTTGAGCTCCTTTGATGAAATGTTTCAAAGTGTGCATAATTTCAGTTGAGACTTTGATCAAAAATAAATCCATTATGGGGTAAACCCTAACAAATAGAGTAGTCTATTTTCAGTCTAATTGAAATGAAAAGATCTACTTTGAAATGATGTTTTGCAAAAGCTATGATGTACTTTGAAGGGAAAAAAGTTTTTAATTTATTCACAATTCTTCTCCAAAACAATTTTTTTTTATTTATTTTTTTTTTACTAGCCATAGCTAGGAGTTTTTTAGAGCTCAGTTTCCTTTTGTTTGAAAATGGTGGCATTATTTATTATTCAGTAGATTACCAGGCTTCTGCCATTGTTTTGGACATACTGCTTGAATACAGCCATTATTGTCTGAATTAAAGGAAACAGTTGCAAAATCAATCATCTATTTTTTAATAATTCCAGATTCTCATCTAGTACAGAGTGTGACACGTATCAGACTTAACTGTTCTGCATCAATCCAACATCTTGAACTTCTGGTCCATTTTAAATTTTAAGGCCATTAAGCAAAAACTATCCTGCTCTAACATGCCAAGTGCTGAAGGCAGAGGTGTGAGCAAGAGTGTGCTGAAATGTACCACTGTTGTTAGATAAGAGTCTGACAAGGGAATCTCCAACTTATAACTTAAATGATAATCATTAGACGTAGGCATTATTATGATTCCTATCATAGCTTCTAATCTCTACCAGCTCTTGCTGATGCCTCTTCCTGACATTTAAAGTGAATCGGAGTGGAGATTGCTGTTACTGTTTTCTCAGGTCTGTATATATCATCCAAGAGAAAGGACAATTCAAATCATCAGTGGGTTGTAGTCTTGACAACCTATTTGGCTCTACTGCAAAATATTTGATTTTTTTTCTTTTTTTTGTAATGGTATCAAGGTGAAACACAGGAAGTTCCACCTCAACACGAGGAAAAACTTCTTTACTGTGAGAGTGACAGAGCCCTGGAACAGGCTGCCCGGAGAGGTTGTGGAGTCTCCTTCTCTGGAGACTTTCAAGCCCCGCCTGGATCTGTTCCTGTGTGGCCTGCCCTGGATGATCCTGCTCTGGCAGGGGGTTGGACTTGATGATCTCCAGAGGTCCCTTCCAACCCTTACCATTCTATCATTCTATGATTTTTCACAATAGAATCCATCTCGTGTCTGCAGTGCCATAGATATTGGTATGCCTTGAAAATGAGTAGGCAGATTGAGGGCAAGCTTCTCAAGAGACACTGTAGTTTTTGCTGGTCTTACTTTTTTGGCTGTTTGTTGGATGTGAATGAAAGGGGCTTGACTTTAACAAAAAATTCAAATCATCAACCTCTGAAATTCATGCTCCTTTTATGCCATTACTGATCAAGCACACAAAATAACCTTTAACAATCGCTTCTGACACTCTTTCTCAAGGAGGTACCCAGCAACATTTTGCCTTATCTTATGCATATAGAGTAGCATTTTGCATAAAGATGTATATGTACATATATATGTATATATATGTGTGTGTGTGTGTGTATGGGGTTTTCTTCTTTTAGCCATAGTAGAGGTAATTGTCATACACATTTTTTAAACCATCAAGAAATCTGAGAATACTGTTCTTCTAGTTTATTTTATTAGATGAGGCTTTTAAACCAACAGTTTTCCCCATCCAAAAGTTGAAAAGGTGCAGAAGTGTCACTTGCTGCCCTGGGTCACGGGACTTCTTTTCATTTAAGGCCTTCCAGTGAAATACCAGAAATCTCTTGAAGCAAAACAGAGCTCCAAGGATAGAGGCAGCTTTACATTCTTCTTTTAACTTACCCTTTCATTGATGTGTTTCTTAAAATAACTTAAAATAACTTCTTGCTTCTGCACTAGAGATGAAGGCAGTAGGTATGAAAGCATTCTTCACAAGTCAGAAATAGAAGGCTTTCATTATGAATTCCTTTGCTTCTCTGCATTTTCCAGAATCAGACTTAATCCATTTTGTACTTGATTCTTTTCACTGCTCTGATAATAGAAATAAGACTGTTCAGTTCTAAGTATCTGTTTTGAATCATGTTCATCATTGCTAACTACAGTAGCCAGCTGAGGAGTTGAACAAGAAAAAAAAAAAGGATTATATCCACCAAATTCCTTATTGCCAGCTCCCATATTCAAAATTTGAGGCCAACTCCCATTCTTTATGGTTCTCCCATGAAGGCACAATCGGTCATTGGATTATTCCCTAACCTAGCAGTTCTGAGATACAATGAATTTTCTGAAATAAAAGAACTGGTGCTGCATAGCTTTCTGAAGAGCTGCTTTCAAGTTCATTGTTCAAGTTACTTTGCTAGAAGTCTCTTATTGGAGATAAAGACCACAAATGTAAATAAAAGCCACTTTCAAGGAAAATTCATGGGTAAGAGTCTGCATTAGATTAGATTGGCAGTGATTACCTTTGGAAGACATTTTCCAGAGAGGTGGCTTTCTCTCTGGAATTCACTGAGGTCTATGTTTAGGATGATGAATTGCTGTTACTTGTCTCTAATCACAGTAGACCACTTTTAAGTGGTACTTGCTGAGTTAGAATATTTGGCTACTTGCCTCTCACGTTCATGACATTGAGCACTTTTAGAAACTACAGTACAAATGGGACTAGAAAAAGACAAACATTTAAATACTCACATAACAGGTCTCTTGGTTTTGATCATAGAAAGGCTAATAGGAATAAGACAATTAAGCTGTTGCTAAGAAAAAGAGGAAAAAAAATTTTAAAAGAACCAGTTGGTTGTTTTTTAAATGAAATATATTGATTTCGCTTTTTTTCCAATTCAAGTTTCCTTAAAGAAAATAGCTTCTGAAAAAAGAAGCATTAATCCTCAGGTGCATGTAGCTCATTCACATCTTGGTCTTTCTAGATGTTCTGTGTGTGAAGCTCCTGCTATGGTAATAGCCGTTCACAGTCAAACAATTCAAATCCCACCGTGTCCTGAAGGCTGGAGTTCACTTTGGATCGGTTACTCCTTTGTCATGGTGAGTGCACTGGGGCATACTCTGAGCCAAGAAAAGCATTGGTTTCAGGCATTTGATCTACACTCCTGCTCTGAGAAAGTTAATATCTTACTATGTCACTTCAGGTCTTAGGAGGGCATTAGACTTCTGTTCTTTCTGGTGACTTTAAAAAGGTTCAGGCTAATTACTAAATGAGAGTAAGGCAATAGCAATTAGTTTTTCACTTTGGGGGAAATGCACACAACTTACTCTCTTGTTTGCAGCTTCAGCTTAGGATCCAAGTGCTGAATAAGAGAGGAAATAAACATAATTTTCTGTTGTCCTTCTAAATCTATGTTGCAGTAGCTTCCTAGAGTGGTAACAGATCAGTGCCTGTCCTCATTTTTTTTTATGAATAAGCCTTCAGTTTTCAAATAACATTTTTGACCTTTTATCCAGTTTCTTCAAGCTTCATCTACACTGGTGAAATAAATAGGGGCAAGGAGTGGCCTGGAAGAGCCACTCTGTAGTCCTCCATAGTGGTTAGTTGTTAGCATGCTTCCTGTCATGCTCACAGCCTATATCAACAGCCATTCTCCTAGGCAAGGTCTGGACATGGACTAAAGAACAGCTTGGATCCCAAGCTCTTAGCAGTTGGCAGTAGAAGAGAGGCCACTGTGATGTGGGGCAAGAATTGAGTGAAGCTACTGAGATATAAGCCATACCAGTCTGTATGTCTTCGAGGCCGGGGAGCTGGCCCTGGCCTGTTGCTGGCATGGAGATAGCTTGGGTCCTACTGTCAGTCCTGATAGATTTCTGTGCATACAACTGTCCTGAATTCGATGCTGCCGGTGTGTTGTGCTGCTGTTTACTGAGAGAACCCACTGCCACCTCTGGAACCCTTCAGATCTGCCTTCTTGCTCCTCCTTGAGCTGAGGGACAAAACAGCAGATGCACACAACAGAGGACAAGGAGAGGTGTGTGAAGAAATACTTGTGCAAGAGAGCTAATAGGTGGTATAGCAGAAGTAATAAAGAGTCCCTCTCTGACTGATGCTTTTGGATTTTTCTAGCACACCAGTGCTGGTGCAGAGGGCTCTGGCCAGGCTCTGGCATCTCCTGGGTCCTGCCTGGAGGAGTTTCGCAGCGCTCCCTTCATTGAATGCCATGGCCGGGGCACCTGCAATTATTATGCAAATGCTTACAGCTTCTGGCTTGCCACTATAGAAAGGAATGAGATGTTCAAGTAAGTTCGTGATTTATTTATCAGTATTTGAGCCTCAGTCAAGCCTTGTCACTGAGCAAGAGAAGTATTGTTTGAATGTAATACATGGTTCAAGTATTGGCTGTGCCCCAGCATGGTTAGTACATGCAGTTAATGATTTTCATAACAAAAAGGAAAAAATTCTAATAGCTTTTGGGGGAATTAATGAATGTATCTTCCATTGGTCATTTTTACCTGGTATTTTGCTTTTCAGAATATCCTAACAATGTTTGCATTTCAACTACATTTGATTGTATTCACTGAGTCATAACTGGGGTAGGCTGACATACTGATTGAGATTAAGTTAGAATATAACATTCCCCCCAGTGGATGTTAACACAAAATAGAACCACTTCAAATTAGTGCAGGTGTTGAACTAAGTGAGCTGAACACTTATTTACCTTTCCCTAATGTTGGAGGAAGTGTGTCTGAATAAAATGCAGGAATTAAGTGGTAGCAGGCTTTGTCTCATCTCCAGCACATAAGTATTTTGCAACACAATCTAATTTGTTCCATATGAATTTTATTAATATGTTAGTATATAGAAAAGTGTCCAGGTCTGCAGACATTCCCCTGGAGTGCAGGCAAGCACCCTTTTCCACTGCAGTCCAGGCTCCCGTTCCTGGTACCCTTCATCTGGCACCCTTCATATCTTCTAGACCTGCGAACACTCCTTAGCCTGTCTCAGTCAGGATGAAGCAGGTTGTTCAGCCAGTTTTGACTGATGGTCTGTGAGATAGCTGTCAACTGTGTAGGTAGAAAAATTGAGCACTAGTGCTGATTATCACTGGGGCTGTGATAATCTCATCAACCAGAAAAGCTACTACTGAAAGAGCTCATTTGCTAACTCTGGGGTAAGGCACTGGCTCCCTAGGAAAGAGGAAAGCTGGTCAGAGAAAAAATTAGAGAAGTCAGCACTATGGTTGATTGTGTCCACTGAATCCTACTCAGAGACCTGTCAACTTCATACCCTTTTCTGGCTACAAACTATATCTCAAATTAATAAAATAATCCCAGATCAGGGGACCTGTCCTACTACCATAATTCAAAGATATTCTTCAGTTTCCTATAAACTCATAATCCTGTTTAAAGAAAAACATTAGATGTAAACATACTTTTATCTGAAAATGCTTTACTTCCAGTTGCTAGGAGTAACTCCATGTGGTAGATTGGAGACAAAAGATTTTGCTTTGTCTTTCTACATGACATTATGTAACTTCCTTTGCTGGCTTTTAATTTTTCTGTGAAGTCACAAGTGTTAGCAGAAACTCACGCACAGTGAAATGTCTTCAATTTCTTTGCCTAATTTTTTTTTAGTACCCAAATTCCAGCATATTTCAAACTGCTGATTAAACAGGTAGTGTCTTCTGGTTAAGAAAAAGTTCAGCCACGTGACAGAGCTGAATTCTGAAGTAATTGGAAGTGGACAATGTTTAGAACAAATCTTGTGATAGTTTGTGGCCAAACTTGAAAGAGAACATACATGGAAGAACTTAGTAACACCTTGATTGAGCGAAGTTTAAAGGGGCACTTGGCTGCACGCAAAATTTGTGTTGTCAGGTATAAACCTGAAAACTGACTGGTGGGATCAACAATTGTTAATGGGTCTTTTCATTTATTTATCTTTAATAGGAAACCTACTCCGTCAACTTTGAAAGCAGGGGATCTGCGCTCAAACGTTAGCCGTTGTCAAGTCTGTATGAGAAAAACATAATGACTTCTGAATTTCGACTAATTTCACACAATATGGTGCTATTCGTTTAACAGCAATGAAGCCTAGACATATATCATATGTACCTCATTGTTGTCCAATATGAAAACAGTAAAGTGCCTTTTAGGAACTTGCATAACTAACACACACTGCTTTACTGGCCCTGTCCTTGCTGAAGAAGAAAAGAGACAACAAAGATAAGCTTCAAATGTTGACTTGCCAAGTGGCACTTTTGATCAAAATATATGTATTTTTTATATAAATGCAATGCACTGATAGAATAAAAAGTCAGCGTTTATCCAGAAAAAATGCAAAGGTGCTAAGAGGTATGCAGTTCTGCCTTATACTGTTTGACCCCCCCTTTCTCATTCCTGTATTATATATTTAGATTCATTTTTCTTCCCCAGACAAGTTTGTTGTTACCATTATCTAGGTGTCTCAAAATCCCAGACTCTTGGGTATGTACTTATTGTTCCTGTACAAAGCAATACTAGTGTAAAAAAGAGTTTTGGGGTTGCAGACTGTGGTTAAGCAACATGTAACCATATTTTCACAACATAGAGTGTCATCCTGCAAACCTGTGCTTCTGTTTGTAGTCTTTAGTGCTATTGGTTTCAATGGGACTACATCTGGAAGAGATTGCCAAATTGGTTTCCCAAACAGGCAAGGAAGAGTTCCCGCTATGGTGGTACTATGCAGCTTCTTTATGTAGTAGAACAAACTTTCCTGTGGAATAAAGAATGATCCAACAATGGTCAAGAAAAAAAAATATATATAAATATTTTAGTAATTTATATAGGTATCAACCATTAGGCAAATCAAGCTCTAAGTTTATAGTTTCAAAAAGAAGCTTACTAAAGTTTTCTTCTTTTCCGTGTCATGAATTAGATGTTAAATGCCAAAACATGATGTGAAATGTTCATTATACATAGGCCATTTCAATGCTGAAGTTGCAGAGACTGAACCCAGGTTTATAGCTATTTGTGTTTATTATAGTAAATCCTGCTTTGAGCTTATAGTCTTTATTCTGTATTTAATACTTTTCAGGGTTTTAAACACTACTCACACACTGAATGACTTGATTTTGAGAAGTATAAGGCCTTAATTTTGTTAATATTGTGCAAAAAAAAATTCTTCAAAGTAGCCTCAGAAGTATTTTGAAATAATTTCTATGCAATGATACCATTGTTTGAGCACATCTGTGTCCAGAAGTGTTTTATAGACTATTACCATACAAATACCAAAGGATTTTTGCAAATGCCAAGGCCTTTGTGTAATTTCTTACATATGTATTTCTTGAGAATTCAAATTTGTAATAAAACTATTTGTGTAAAAAAAAAACCAAAAGAGAAGAAAAAGAAAAAGTCTTTACTAATTTGTTATTAGCATTCATTTACAGCAATGAATTAATAACTTTTAATAAGCCACCAATAAATGCACAAGCTTGATGCAATCCTAGATTATTTTTGTTTTGCACATCTTTCAGATGTACAAAGCATCTTCAAAAGGGGAAAAGAGGACACGGTATTGACACCTCTGTTGTTACCTTCTAAGAACCGGTACTGATGGACAAAACATGGGTTATGCATCTGTGACTGAAATGTGTTTGATGTGAAAGTGTTACAGAAATCTGCTGACTTGCTCGTAGCCCCTCAGAAGTGATCAAGCTATGCACAGTTTTTCACTCTTCCCTTGCATTTTTTGTGCACAAAGGAGAACTGAATTATACAGGATAAAAATTAAAATATCTCATAATTTTGCTTGTAAGTCACCAAGGTGAGTCTTGTCTCTGGTTGTCTGAAGAGGAAATGTGCCGTGATATCTTTTTCCTTGGCAAAACCACATAATCTGTTAATGTTTCACATTGTTTTGTGAAGAGGCTGCTGCTTCTGCTGCTGCTCTGAATTCACTTCCACTTAAAATCTGTGAGGACATTGGCCGAGGGCCCCTGGATGGAAACTGGCCATTTCCATTATTGCTGATTCTTAACGGTCACCGGAGTTTTGACAGATGAGCATTTTATTTATAAATGACCAGTCCTGACAGAAGCCCCTTCCCAGACTATAAAATACAAGAGTCTGGTTATGTGTCATCAGCCTGATGCAGGGTTTTCCAAAGTGCCACTTGTTATGCAGAAGAAGAGAAGACTGTAGGGTGAGTTCTTGTGGCGTCTGGGAAGAATTAAGCAGACATTCAGCCTTCTCTAACTCAGAGGATCCAAGCTGCTGCTCAGACTTTCTAATTGCACTCTACAGCTTATCTCCTGGTCAGCTGGCGATTTAATTTGCTTGGTTTGAATTGTCTCAGAACTGCCAGACAGTTGAATTGACAAAGTCTTGCCTATGTGTTTAAATCACATCCAATCTGTGCATAAGAAAACCATTTCATTTGCTAGTGAAGGGACTGCTCACTGCAGCTGGGTGTGTACTAACCCATGTTTTCTCCAACCAGGAGCATTTTGGAAACAAGGTCCTTTGAAATTTTTCAAAAACCACTTGAACTATAGTTTGTCCTCCTTATCTAGTAGCAATTATTTATTCCATAACCTCTAGCTCATAAAAGGACCTAAACTATTATCATGCTAAAAATGCTATTTCTACTTAAAGTCGCTGAGTAAACTTTTCAAATACCAATCAGATCTACTGAAAATGTTGTGAACAGTAGATGTTGATGCCCTGGTTGAGGACGAGCCCATGTACTAAAGCAGAACAGAAGCGTGAAGCCCTTTCTTGCTTTCAGAAATCCGTAAGGATCCCATATTCAGTCATTGAAGGCGGCACTGTTGCTTCAGTACAGTTCATTGTGTGACCAGGCACACGTCATCATTTGTTCAAACTGTCTTGCATAAGCTTAAATTCGAAGAGAAAGCTCTCCTCAAGAAGCTTGTTTAGTAGGCCTGACTGTTTTTGAATGCAGTACTTGAAGAGTAACTTTCATGACCCAAATAAATATGTTTCTGAACCAGGAGGTGGTGCTCTTGCTCTCTTTATGGTGAGGCTGGGATTGACACTAAGGGATGCCTTCTTCTCTGAGCCACTCAAATGTAAAGCAACCTGGCAGCTCTCTATTTTCCCAAGTGTCTGCCTCCATTCTGATACATTCCGAGTCACCAGCAATTTTCCTTCTGAAATAGGAATGGAGCAGTCTTCAGTAAAAAAAAAAAAAAAAAATTAAAAATTCTATACACTGACAACATAAAAATAATGCCATAATCCAATATGTATTTTGAAACAAATTATCTTTTAGCCTGTGTATCTTTTCTGACAGATGTACATTCAGTTTATACTTAGAGCTTTTATTCTTTTCACAGTGGTAACTTCCTTGATTAAATACACTTTTTTTTTCCCATGAAACAGGACTCCTGAGAACAATATCCCCATAGTAGGCTCCCAGAAAAGCAATTGTATTAAAGCCATACCGGTTTTATGACTGAAATTATAAATCTGCATACCTTTTTGAAAATGTCTTTCCTGCCTTTCATGTTTTACAAATCTTGAGTAATATGTACTAACTACACAAGGCTGAGAGAGTTGAGCTTGTTCAGCCAGGAGAAGAGAAGGCTCCAGTGAGACCTTCTGGCCTTCCAGTATTTAAAGGGGACCTATGGGAAAGATGGGGAGGCTCTCTTTTATCAGGGAATATAGTGATAGGAAAAGGGTAACATTTTTAAACTGAAAGAGAGTAGATTTAGATTAGATATTAGGAAGAAATTCTTTACTGTGAGGGTGGTGAAACACTGGAATAAGTTGCCCAGAGAAGCTGTGGATGCCCAGGCCCTGGAAGTGGTCATGTCCAGATTGGATGGGGCTTTGAGAACCTGGTCTAGTTCAAGATGTACTTGCCCACGGTAGGGAGGTTGGACTAGATGACCTTTAAAGGCCCCTTTCAACTCAAACCCTTCTATGGTTCTATGATTCTATGTAAAACACAGGGCCAGGCACATGGATCCCAGAGAATCCACTAAACCCAGTAGAGAGAATATATGGCATCTGGCAAAGAAAGGCCCCTGACAATTGGAAATCGCGAGTGTCTTGGTGTCTGCCTGTATGTCCATCACATGCTCTAATGACAGTGATTGGCCATGTTGCACTCCAGCCTTCAGGAGTCCAGCAGCATTCTACCTGAAGCTGAGGTGGAGCTTCCTCTCTCTGTTCATCGTGTAGCAGCAGCGGTGTGCTGCCCACTGCATTTCTGCCTCTTCATACAGAAATCATCTTTCTAATGAACTTCATATTCTGAATTAGGTAACAGAGTGAGAAGATGAGAGACCAGTGTGGATCCTTACATGCATTCATTGGGGTCAGGCTAATGCTGAAACCAGTGATGCTCTGGGATATACTTAATCATCATTAAGAAAAGAGGTATACAGTGGCCACATGGCAGCATTCAACCTCCCTGTTTTCAGACTGAGGTAAGGGTGTGGAGAAAAGGAAATCGTTCCAGACATCCATTATTAGTTACAGTACCATTTACTTAGTATAAACTTGATATTGTGAGTTTGTAATATTGGGGGCAAGGGTCTGTACAGCATAATTATAGATAATAATATACAAACTTACTTTTAGCATTAACAGCTAAGCAAGAAGCACCACATGTTCTTTGTGAAAGATGTACTAACAGAACAACCTCAAAAAATAATCTCCTGAAGCTATGATTTTTAAGCCATTCTCTTCTTTCAGTGTGTCAGAAGGAAGTCCTTCCAAAAAAATGCAGATGTATGTGGATTTTGGTTATTTCTCTCTAGCAAACAATCTGCTTGTTGCATTGCTTGAGGTGTTAATACCAGTGGGAGGATAAATGACTACTACTTCTCGTGAACTCAGAAATGCTTCCTGTAGTCATTTCACCCAGCCAGGCTTCCTGACACCACCTTCTGCCTTCAGCTCCCACTGTAAGAGGATGTTACTCTGAGCTGAATATTCTTACTTATATTTCAATGTTGATTTGTAAAGATAGTTTCCTTTCCAGCTTTTTATTGTTTTCAAACCAAAGAGAACAGAGCATTGTTTTTATGTAAACAATCAAAAGATTTACAAATGTCTGAATCTTTTAGTTTTACATATGTTAAGAGCTGCCTTCATTTTCCTCTGGCTATATGCAGTCAGCTATATTTATTATAATTGGCATGCAGAGGACAGAAGACTTGACAGAGTGAAAGTTATAGATGGAACATGATCATTTGATGCTCTGTCAACTCCTGTCTCGCCTAAGAAAACATGTTACATTTCATGCAGAATTGTGGCAGGCTTCATTTGTCAGCTCAGCTCCATGAAGTATGATTTACACTGTAGCAAATAAGCATGTAAAATGCCCTGGGCAAGGGAAAAGGTCCTTGCAGAACAGTTTAAAGAGCATTGACCAAACCTTATTATACTTCACACAGAGCTTTTAGACCAGTGTAACTCACTGTGCACTTTCTCTAGAATGTACCTCTCAGGCTTGCACCAAAATGATTATTTCTTAGCATCAGTTCCTGGAAGAGGTTCAAAGTGGAGAGTGCTAGCACATGCCCAGTGCTCTCTTCTGCCAAGGCTTTTATTATATTTGTGGGCATAGTAGCTGACAGTGGAAGATGTTCCCTTCTTCCGATTTCCTCTAAATAATTATAGCAGCATTGTTTTCCAGCCTAATTTTGGACATGAACCTGTTTGTCAGATGTGATCAAAGTGGCAACCATGGGGACTTGAAATGCAATCACATGAATGTGATGTCAAGAATTTTTCCTGTGTACCACTTCCAAAAATGTGTCTGGGAATCCCCACACTATCTGTGATGCTCAGACGCTGGTTCCCAGGGGTGTCTCTGTATGTATTGTTTTATAGTTACACTGAGGTCTGCCTCCTGTTGTCATAGCATGGAAGATGTGTCGCAGCATCTGCAGGAACACTGACAGGTAAGAAGGTGAGTACAAGACAGAAGTGAATGACGACACTTGGTAGCTCAGCAGACATATCTACAAATGAAACGACTGTTTGCTCTCATTTCCACATGAGGCTGACTAGAGCTTTTTCCCAGATTTTTTGACCGCTCCTGCTCACCAGTTGGGAGCTGTCAACCATCTCTGTTCAAAGCTAATTCCATCTGGGCCTTTTAGCATTGTCCCTGAACTAAGGACCTAGCCCAGGGCAGTGAAACATACACCCTGTCTTATTCTCAGCCCTCCCATTCAAAAACACATAGAAAAGGGAAGTTCTGGCATTGAGTAAAAATACACTGCAGCTCTCTTCCTCCCCTGTTCAAAGGCAAATCTTACTTCAGGGAAGATGGTGACCTCTTTAAAATGGGAGAGAAAAATCTGAAATGGGAATCTGATACAATATTCTCTAGGTTATATATATTCATATTGTAGCAACAGTTACTGAGAGTAAGAAAGACAGTATCTGGAATGTTATAATCACCTACAGTTACAAGGGAATTTGAGGGATTCCCTGTAACACTGGGGATTTTTTGACAGGAAATCTACAGCAGTTATGAAGGCCAAATAGAAAAAAATATAGAAATCACTCTGAGTAGACTCTCCTGAACACAACCATATACAGTTGAAATAAAAATAATATTCAAATTCCAACAATTGCTGCAGTTGCTAGTGGTGCCAACCAGCAGCACAGCATTTCCTAGAGGAAGGCTTTGCAACCTGGGGATCACAGGTATGAATAACTGCAGAGAGAACTGGGATTCTGCTCAGATGAGGTGCTTTGGAGGCCCTGCAAGGTTTCACTTAGAGACACTTGCTTTTCCAGAGAGCTGACCTAAAAAATTGAATAAGTTCTATTAGTCAAAGCCTGAGATTGTTTGAGGACATTTGCAGAGAGGATCTGGAAGGTATGGCCAAGCACTCAATTCACCGCCATGAAAAATATGAGCTCTTCTGTGTAGCTTTAGGACCAATGTATTTTTTTGTGTATGTTTTGTCCTGACCTATTGCAGCATATGTACTAAGAACTGTTCGCAGGACGTAGATTTTGTTCCAAAAAAAGTACAGTGGAAATTTTTAAACTTTTTCTCCTCTTTTTCAGGCAAATTGCAAAGAATCACAGAGAGAGAGAGAGAGAAATTTTGTAGTTGTTTGTTTGCTCTTGCAAAGCACTGAACATGACCCCTCAGGAATGTGTAGGAGAGGAAATGAAAAGCAGACGTGGGAAGCTGAAAAAGCAGCACTTCTCCTCTATCATTAAGTATATAATAAGGTAGATTACATCAGTTGTTGGCCTAGTCTCCCTGGTGAACAGGTGTCATAGATACAGCACTGTCTAATCAAATATTAACTCATCATGTGGCAGCAAGTACTAGGAGAGGGACCGTGTAAGATCATCTATCTCCTTTCACATGCGGCCAACTTTTCCATGAGGCACTAAGGTTCAGTAAAGGACGTTCTTGTAATTTTTATGGAGTGAATCTAATTTTATGTAGTTGCATAAACATACGACAATCAATTTTTTCTGCTTCCTATGAGAAAGTACTTTGGATACTAACATAGGAACAGCCACAAATGCGGACAGATTGCTATGTTTATGTACATAGTTATGAAGTAAACCCATAGCAGTTTAGTAGTAACTATCTTCAACCTTTACTTAGAATAACTGATATACAAGATTTATTTTTTTTTATTCATATATTTCTGTGTTGTTTACAATTGCAAACCAATGTCATTGCTCCCATTTTACAAGCAGGAAAAATGGACATGAAATTACATGCAGTTAGTTAGCAAAGAAGTCAGTCCTTTTGCTCCTGGACCAGGTCTGTCTCAGGTCTGCCAGATCTCAGTCTGCCCCAAACTGGCACTCTTGGACAGTGGTGAAAAAAAGAAATATTTGTTTTCTTTATGAATATTCCATTTGTTAGATTTTTCACTTTATAAAGCCTTTTATAGAATGCAGTGATATGGTATTTTTAAAATGACAGCTAGATCAGCTATGTGGGTATTGTACATAAGATGTCAAATAACACGAGAGGAGGCACCTGATAAGAGTTGCTTTCTGTCTTCTCAGTCACTTTCCTGGAGAAGAAAATCACTAATGTATTCAAAGTAGAGCCTCCGAAACAAACTGATGATAGGTGAAACGAAGCAGAAATTTTTTTCTCACTAAAGACAGTATATCACTTTCTCTTTCTTGGGCTCCAGTAAGAGTCAGTATGGAAGGAGAAATGATGGCTAGGAAAGGTTCTGGATGACCAGATATCCTGATATATGGACCCTTACAATTTTCCTCTTTGATCCATCCCAGCTGTCCTTCTTCTGAGAGCAGAAGCCTACAACTCCTCCACACAGTTTCAAGGAGATGGCTCAAAACTCTTCCTGTTTAATAGAGAAGGAACTTAGAAAATTGAGTGTAAATTGAGCATACAATAAATTCCACCTGGAAAGTCCTTTATAACCATCGAAGGAGGGAGATTTGGAGCTACTTTTTTCCAATAAAAATGCAGGGGCAAAAAAAGTTAAGATTCTTATTATGGATTATATATACACATAAATATGTATTTTTATATATATAAAATCAATAGTTATTTTAAATATATTTTACATCTAAGAACTATTATCGCAGCATCTGTACTACTTGTCAAAAACATTATTGAAATTCAGCTGACAGAAGGGTGAACCTAATGTGTATAAGAGCTAAAAAGTCCTGCTCTGTAGTTTTAATTATTCAGTGAAGGTGGAAGATGTGCCAAGAGCTGGAGAGATCTAGGTGCAAATTTTAGCTCTGACTCAGCTCCACCTTGAAGAGAGATACAGGTGCAGGCTGTTCCCTCTCCACCCCGCTTGCTTTTGGGAAGAAGCCCAGAGACACAGGAAAGGGTGGACAAGCTGGTAATGAGCTCCAGCAGGTTCATGATGTGGGCGGTCAGTGAGATAGGACCTGCGGGTGCCTTGTTGGGTAAATTTGCTTTGGGGTTGGGATATGGCCAAGGTGTGTGGCTTACGAACACCACACCTGCCCCACCATGCTAATGCAGCTGGTGTCATCCCACTCTGCTTCTGCTCAAGCCAATATTAGTTCATGAGAGCAGAGCTGGAGAGGGTTGAGCACCTTGAAAAATTTATTGTGATGTATTTAAAAAGAAGGGTTTGAACCCAAGCTGCTAGGCTGCCTGTTAATGTAAAGCCTTGACAATTTATTTGAGCTTAATTGAAGATGTCTCTGTGGGTTCTGTATTGTATCACCTTCAACAGCTTTTAGATACCTTAATGTGACAGAGCCGGTGAAAGGAGGCAGTCTTCTTGAACTCTCACTTCTGGAAAGGAGACCAGTAAGAACTTGTCATCAGTTTTTATTAATACTAAATATTTTAGCAAGCTTTTGCCATTTTAAGTATTGTGGGGAAAACAAAGCAGTCATCTGCCTCCTCTAGCAATTTTCATAGCTCATGAGACTAATCGTTCCTGTCAGGCAGCTGCATTGCTTTTTCACTCTATAGCTGACAGCCTTTTTGCATTTGCTATTGAAAGCACAGGCTTCAGCCTTATGCTACAAAGAATATTGTACATATTTTAATCATTTCCTAGAATCACTCACCTCTGGAAAGAGGCACTGCACTGCAAAGCACAGAAAGGACAGTGGTGAGTCTACAGGATTTGTACTCTCCAGAGGCTATGTTGGCAGAAGTGTAATGCTCTCAGTGAAAAGCACTGAGAACAGGTTCCGGTGTGATCTTGGTGAACTTGTGATTCTTGTATTATCCTCAACATATGCTGTGAGTTGATCCAGATTTTAATTTTATTTTTTTTTAATAGCCATATTATTGGTGGGTCCTGGAGGGCTTGTTACAGAAAAAGAAATAAAGAATAGGAATATTCCGGGTTGTTTTTTTTTCGGTAAGAAGTACAGACCCATTACTGACAGAGAGATTCTGCTGCAGTAAACTTGTACTGGTGGGACAGGTTTAAGCACTTAATCCTTTTGCTGCTCCTGTTATAACAATTCCTAGAATATGGCAACACTAACAGGATGTTTTTCATAGAGATTAAAAAAGATTATTCATTTTAGTGACTCATCTTCAGCCAGCCCATTGTTGAATGCTGTGGCTGATTGTACAAACAGTGTGTTTTCCTGATGAAAGGAAAGCAAACTGAAGAGACCTGTTCCTTTGTAGCCACCATCTATTCTGACCTTTGGTCTCTCTTATCAATATAATGGTTAAAAATCCCAACAAAGTCTAGTTCTCTTCAGCATGTCCCATGTGCTAGCCCAAACATCTGTCTCTCCCTGTCCTGTACCTCTACAGACCATATAGAGCCAAACACTACAACACCAAGTAATGCCTACTCTGTTTTGCTTCAGAGAAGTGTAAAGTTTGTGTGTCAATATTAGGGGCACATCCTCACCTGGTCCTGCTTAGAAGTTAATTCTAGGAACAATAAGCCCAAAAATATTTTCTGCAACAAAAGAAGTCCCCTGTTGATAAAGTAACAAGAGCTGCTGGGTGGAAGCATGAAAGCAAGTAGAATGATCCACAAAAAAGATGCAAAGATATCTTGCTTTCTTAGAGTAAAGCAGGAATTACAGTGCTAACTAAGGCTCTCTAATCTCATGTTCTTGTATTGCATATGCACATAGTCTGCCCTTTTTCTAAGGGCAAACTATAAACTCCTGATTTAATTAATTTTCTGTCCTCTTAATCTGCTTGGAAAAGGTTTAAATACCAAGGACAAACAACAGAAACCTTTACTATAAAAAAATAGTGCCTAGCTTGGAGTGTTTCTTTTACTATGAACTTTTCTGGCACAGTTAAACAGCTTCTTACCTTTTGCTTAGCAGCAAGGGTTTCTCTGGGAAAAGCTTGCCACTTAAATATTTTTGTGTGGGGGTAAATCAACTGGCTTTATAAGATCTACTTTTATCTTTCAGTTTTGTAGGTCTTCTGTCCTGTTACCTACTACTTAATGGACGTGAATTGCCAGAAGTCTTTTGAAGTGTAAAAAATGCATACATTCAAGATAATTTTTTGGGATATGTTCTCTAAATGACTAACGGTACCGAGTAACCAAAGTATTTTTCTTACATTGTAAACAAAATGGAATTCACTTAAACATCATGGAGCAAAAATTGCTTGGATGAATGATTTTCCTGTGAAGCAGGAAATGTATGTTCTCTTGCCATCATTGACACGGTACATACCGCCATCTGGGTGTCCTGAGAAAGCACCTGGCTTGCTTCCTTACCTGCTGCTCTCGTCCTTTCTCAGTGGCTACATTAAAGTGCACTATAAACACAAGTGTCATCAAGTGCCAAGCTTTCAACCTTACAGAATGCCATTTGCTCCAGGCTTTTGCAATGTGATTCGTCATCCCTCTTTCAAAGATGCCCACAAGCCATGAGCTGGGAGTAGAGCTAGAGCCCAACCTCTTCACACACTCTGCGTAATCTGAGGCCACGTCCACACTCACTGCTGTCATTGTGTCCATAATTACTGCCAATTACTGCCAGTACTTTACAGCAGTATAAAAATATTCCTTCTGACACTCTGAAGCATCTTAAGAGACCATATGATTACACTACATTTATATAATGATTCACGCTGCAGTGCTAACCCAAAATCAGTCATTGCTAACGTTAAAAGCTCTTTTTCCGCTCCACTTTGTCCTCTGTGCCAAGGTACCTGAACGCTGGTGATTTTGCATGTGTTGTTTGATATGTGTCTATGTGTAGGTCACTAAGAGTACATTAGGAATGCAGTGACATTTGCCATTCAAACTATCACATCGACCGAGCCACTGCGAGCATTAATTATTTCACAAGTGACTGCACTTGGTTATGTGTCTCGGGTTGGCATATTGCCAAAGAAGGGGGGATGGTTTAACGAGTCAAAATTTTCTTTCGACATTAGTACCCTGTTAGATGAGATCATGGTCCTTTAGATGGTTTCAGAGGAATGTGAAGACACCTTGGGTAACAAACAGAAGGGGGGGTAGAATTGTGAACTGCTATCTGTCCTATGTTTTCTTTCTTTGTGGCAGCTTGCTTAGGTTCCTGCTACACTGTTCAATCTTTCAGGAACTGAAAGGCAAGAAGCTATTTCATTGCCCACAGGAACTCAAGGGGGTTTGTATTATAGTCAAGTAGAAAGAAGCCATTTGAATTGGTGCCATTGCCAGGAAGCTCACAGTACAGTTTATATCTTTGTCATGAATCCATGAGGTTTTTTCTTACCATAGACTGAAGCGAGAACCATAAAGTGTACTAAAAATCAATATAACTTAGTAATGTATTATAGAGAAAACAAACAGGATTTTTCTAGGATTTAGGAACAAGGTGTCTGTAGACTACTGCTGATGGCTTAATTTCCATTTCATCCTGTGAACAATAGGACATATGGCCAGCTGGGGTTTACTAGATACTTCCAAAGCGTTGTTATTTGCAGTTAGAAATGTTATCCACTGTGAAGTCAAATCCCCACAGTGGAGGCTGCTGAGTCTTTGCGCTCTGCCAGAGTAAAGGCGCTACCCTGATCATCTGTAGCCCAACTGGAGCCACTGCTGTGACAGGAAACTGAGCAGAGACAGGGCGGCCTGGAAACTCTGTCCCTGGTCATTATGTTCATTGCTGCTATAAAAAGACTTCAGACTATTACGAATTTTGTCAGAACATTCTAATATGGCTGGAAGGAGAAGGTCACTTTGAAAATAGCTCATATTTATTTATCTGTAAATGCTCATAAGAAATTATACACATACACCAGATGCTAGGCTGGCTGTGCCCTTTGTTCATAACACAGGCAATTAAAACAAAAAGAAGAATGTCCAAGTCATATAGTTTTAATAATCCCAAAGATTAGCAACTAATCCCAAACCATAATGAATTTTCCATCAGCATGACTTGTAGGTCACTGTCACTATAAATCTAGTCCAATGAAGTCCATTATCCAAAGGAATGCTCATGGGCTGCACAAAACCAGAACTGAAGCCAGGGTCAGTGGTAGAAAAAGTAAAAATAATGAAACATTGTCAGAAGGTGCTGTATTGACAATCTGTAGATGGCAGTGCACTCAACTCAACTACTGCCCACACACTCCACTATGAAAGTACCTTTAAGGTGGTAAACATCCATCATCTTTTCCTTTTACATCACTTTCTGTTACATTCCATCCTTATAATACCAAGTCTTAGTGCCACGTGGCTGCTAAAGTCCTTGTCTTTAATCACAAAATGTCCTTTGAATGACTGTTAGGCATATTGTGTGAAAAGATTTGAACTTTGGTTCAGGTACCTGAATTCTGGACAAAATGGTTCCATATCTGTGACCCTATAAAGAAAGGTGTGTGAGGGGAGACATATCCTTGAGAAAATGGGAAAAAATCATCTGGTCAGAGCATGCCTTTGCTGAGTACATTATATGATGAACATTGCCAGTGTAGCACGAAGGACCAAAAAGTGAGTCCTAAATTGCTCTTAGTGACCCACGGGTACCTGAGGCCACAGCCCATAGACCCTGAGTTTCTGGTGAAGGTGAAGTATTTTAAAAACAAAACAGTGAACCAGAAGCCTTCTGTTCGAAAGTCAATTTATCTGCAAGGGAGGAAGAGTGTATGGGATTATATTAAACCAAGTTGTGACTAAACATTAAGATGAAACTACGACTTTAGTGAATGTCTGAAATGGTACCAAAAACATATCCATGTAACCAACTTAACATTTGACGCTGTCTCATGCAATGTTACAGCCTGGATATGTGGACAACTAAGTTGGTGAGAAACCTGTTAGATGGTCAGGCTAAGGGTGTCATGACCAGAGGATCATTTTCTGCCTGGAGCAACTACCAACAGGGTAGGTAGGACAGGGTCTATATCCTGGAACATGTGCTGCTTGATGTTCGTATCAGTGACCTGTAGGTTGCCGAGTACACTCTCATCAGCTTTGCAGATAAGGCTGATTGGGCTGGCCAGTACTGTCCATGGAAGGATCGTCATTCAGAGGTTCCTAGGCAGGCTACAGGGATGGGCCAACAGGAACCACGTGAAATTCAAAAAACCAAATGCAAAGTGCTGCACCTAGGAAGGAAGAGTCTCTTACAATGATACAGTCTGGGGACCGAGTGCCTGGGAAGGAGGTCTGGGGAAGGGTCTCTGAGACAACAAGCTGGGCAGGAGCTGGTAGCAAGTCCTGGCAGCAGAGCTGGCCATCCAGGGTTGCAAAAGCAGGAGCATCGTCAGGAGCTTGGGTCAGGAGTTGTTCCCACTGCCCAGCAGTCATTCTTAGACCACATCTGATTGCCATGGACAGCTTGGTGCCCACCAGTGCAGGAAGGATGCCAATTACCAAGAGTGAGTTCAACCTCACAACACTCATTGTCCCATGAGCAGAGTCTGGAGCAGTTCGGCTTATCCAGACTGGAACAGAGATGGCTCTAGGGGAACTTCACAGTCACCCCAGTGCCTATAAGGAGGGGATATAGAGGTGGCAGCCAGCCCTTCAGAGCCATGCATGGCAGGTCCGCATGGTACATCAGGCATGAACTGAAGCGAGAGGGGTCCGTGCTGGGGACTGAAACTTTCCCCCATGAGGCCAGGGGGCAGGCAGAGGAATGGGCT